>JAOVYU010000037.1:7227313-7250781 GCA_025674565.1 Synodontis membranacea | reverse complement strand
CTTATGACTTTCACTTCACTACATTTGAAAGACAAATATCATACTTTTTACTTCACTACATTTCTATCAAGGGTCTCCTTACTCGGTACTTTTAATTCTGAAAGTGGATGGTTTTCCCCCACTTTTTTCCTGGGCGACAGTAATCAGTGATCAGTAATCAGTAGAGTTACACGTGACGTCTGACCGCCCGCTTGCTCGCTCACTGCGCTTTGCCCCGCCCACTCGCTCGCTCACCACGCTTACCCCCCCATATGCCTACAAAAATTGCCCTCCAACCTGTGCAAACATATTGAGGTATGTAAACATTTTATTAGCTACAAGAGGCATTTTTCAGAAAAAATGGCAAAAAAAGGCATTTTTCAGGCATTTTTGTATGTGTTGTGCCAATAATGCAACAATGCAGTGAAAAAAATTTACTTTTAATACTTTTATTTTTAAAAGCAAGTACTTCAGTACTTTCACTTAAGTAAAAATTTGACTGCACGACTTTCACTTGTACTGGAGTAACATTTGACCAGTGGTATCTGTACTTTCACCGCCTCTGTCTGGTAATGCTAAAAATAATAAATATTTGATGATTATACTGTTTGGTGCATGATGCCCTCGTTGTGCAGTTGACATGCAACCATCAAATCTGAAATTATTGGCACCCTTCGTGCGTTGACTGGTATTTTGCTTTGATTGCAATTCATTCTAATTTTGGAGTCATTTTAAAAGCGATCTTGAAGCACTTGTCCATGAACGACATTTCATACTCCTTTATATTCTTAACACGTTTCTCAATAGAGTGTCTTGCAGCCATTCCGGTGTTGATTTGGCTGTATATTTGGGTAATTATGCTGTTGAAAATTCTTCCCTTATTCTATATTTGTTTTGTGTATTTAACAAGGACAATACACATTAATCAACATCAGTATTAATGGTGTAAATGTGTCAGATTTCCATTCCAATTATCACCTGCTGTCCCTGGGCAGGCTGATGATGTTTGCGAAACAAAACGAGACAAAAATCTAATCAGATAAAGGGACGAAATAATCAACACGACCACATAACGCAACCCATGCAACAATCCCAATGTGAATTTTTATGAACATTATAAATAAATCTAAGCATCTGCAAATCTAAACATCATTCACAACAACAGCAAAAAAGCTGATTTTCCATCAAACATTTTCATCACATAATTCCAGAACTAACCAGTGCTTTTCAAAGAATGGCCAAGACTTAGCCTATTGGCAGAGACAACCAGCTTTTGAATTTAAATATCCTGGTATATCCTTAGAGGGATTCATAACATCATTAGTCTTGTCCACTAACTGCAGAACAGCAAAAAGCAAAAAAAAAAAAAAAAAAGGCAACAACGATCCACCACCAAATTTTAACATTAGTTATCTGATACACTGTCTCTTAAATAATTAAAGGATATTGATTAAAGCAGTAAGGTAATAACTTTTTTTTTTTTTTTCCCAAAAGAAGCTACTTCAGTGGAAAGGAAGACCATTATGTATAATTTTTTTTTCTTAATTATTAACAAAAATGTTTATTTCTACATTAAATTTTGGTGTTGACTGTATCAAAGGGATCTACAAAAGTCAGAAGCTCTTTACAGTATTATACAGCTCTAATATACACCGGACTTTGACTGAGCAATTCAGGAAAACTATAAAACTTGATTATCGCTTCGAAAATCAATTTATCTAAGTGAAAACATCTATGGGAGAACCGCGCCGTGTGGATACCTTGAGAGAAGGAAGCTGTCTTGTCTCATGTTGTCTCATATATGGTCATATTGTCTGTCGTATTCAGGGTATTCTATTCAGGTTCTCTCATCCTTCTGTATTTTTGCTGTTATTTTTTTATGTTTCTGCTGTTCTCTCCGAGTTTCTGATGCTCAGTCTTTTGCTCCTGTTAAAGTTGCTCTCTGACTCTTGGGAAATGGAGGATGGAGGATTTTAGGATGAAGGCCTTACTAGTGTTCTATTGATCCGAATCAAAATGTTTTTAATGCACCTGACGAGAACTCTGGATTGCCTCTTAACAAGTTAATGGCACGTATGTGGAAAACGAAGTGCAAAATTGAAAATCTATGAAAGCGATAAAAGCTAGTTTGAAAAGCCAAATGGGAAAAAAAAAAAAAAAACAAGTGGTGCTTTCTTAGAATTGTGAGATGTTGAGCACTAATCTGTTTCAACTGATCAATATAGGAACAGCACTGAGGAGTAAATAAATCCTTCATATGATTATAGAGGAAACTATAATTATAAAGGCAGACGGTTTGCTGATTCGTAAAGCTGTTAGCTTGTATCTCTAGACTTTCTCTAGACTGATATGGTCTAAAGCAGCACAATGACCAGACTGATTTTAGAGGATTGTAACAACAAATAGCAACATTTGATTTTCACATTGGTAATTTTGCAACATTAGGTAACATTATTTCTAATGACCTAAAACACTGACTTCTCCTGATCTGCACTGTAAAACAATGCATTGTACAGTACCTCTGTTCTGATTACATGAATATAGTCAGTCATGCATATGCATGATCAATGACCTAACCAAATATATAGTTAAAAGATCCAGAGTAGACTTCACAGGACACAGCTGAGCGACCCGGAAGGAAAACCTTCCCCCAGGACCTGACTAACTATTTTTACACTTACCAGATAGAATCAATACTTTAAAAAAAGAAATAAAAATGTAATGCCAGACTAATCTTGTAATTAATTAGTGTTAAAAAAAAAAAGCAATTGCTCCTGTCTGCATGAAATGTCCTAGTAGATTTCCTGCATGATTCTGCTCACCCATTATCCAGTGAAATCTCACTAAGCTCTGTATTACCATGGCTACATTATCCAGGCACGTGTGCACGGCCAAGAATTCTCAGACTGTTAGTTAACTAAGTCTCTCGCCTTTTAAAGTAATGTCTTGGTTTGCGTTAAGGTGTCAGCTTGCTCTCCCTGCTCACTTTTACACCGGTCGAATGTAATTCGCACAAGATTCACAGTAGAGGACCAACAGCAAGTCGCCACAGCTGCTCTGTGATGTTATTCAATTCGGCTCACTTGCACCCCGACATTTTATGTAATGCACAAATCTTATCAGGAATTGTAGGATGTACAGCAAGGAGGCAGACTTTGGGGAAATAATCTTCCTAGTCCCGTGACTAGGAAGATATTAAATCAAATGTTCACTAAATACATAGACTTTATAGTTTTTTCTCATGTCTTAAGGTGTTTTTTTTTTTTTTGTTGTTTTTTTTGTTTTTAAAGAGAATGACATTGATAGCTATATGGGTTTTTTTTCCCCATGAGCTACCACATATACTGGCATCCATTACACTAGGCTGCCATTAGGTTAGTCATTGGCTTGAGCTAGGTTTTTGAATACAAAATAACAGGCTGTTAACTCAGACTGTTCTTAGAAATCCTTTATTTATTTCCTTGAATGACCAGACTGCACCAAGATTATGGAAGTATCATCACACTTATTTTACTCTTGACTCTGTCATTAAATAATGACTTAATTTGTCCCGGAACTTTTTTTTTCTCTACATAATGCAAGACATTAATTGATATAGAATGGATGCATTTCTTGAATTGAATTGAAACATAAGATGTTGGATTAAGTATGATTTGACATGTATAGAATTAATTAGAATTGTTATTTCGGTTACGAATAATAAAAATGATACTTATGGAATAATAATTTTTTTGTACCCCAGTGTGTTATAATGCTTGAATTTGATCGGTCAGAAGGTGTGCATTCGTTTAATATAACAGTACAGGTAGTTCCGGCTGTAACAGGAATGATAAGTTAATACAGTATGCATGCACTTATTGTAGTATGTTATTCTTTGGATAGTAGCAGCAACAGGGACTTGCACAGCAGATGCTAGACATTTAAAGAAAAATAATAATAAGTTGTTAATCAAAGTCAAATGTATCCATTGATGTGGTGATGCTTTTTTGTTAGGATACATTTAATATTTATGGAAGAAGTCTCGGTTGTATGCACTTTGTAACAGTCGTGGTGTTTTGCAGTGTTTATCAGCAAAGGAAAGTCTTCAGGATAGAGAAGCTTGCACTCTCCATTTTCTCTGTAAATTGACAAATTTTCGAGAGTGAGATCCAATCAAGTGAGTGAGAGAGAGTGATAGAGAGAGAGAGAGAGAGAGGTGGAGGGAATGGCTGTTGATCGGAAATATAACATAGTTGAAAACAGGGACTAACTTGTCTGTCAGATGTTCCGCACAATTAAATCTAACTATAAAATATTAAACCATTAAAATGCATGATGCATTTACATTAATAAATTACCATTGCAATCACTGGCATATCTCTGTGCGTCATACAGTACCACATCACTCCCCCTGGGGCGTGCATTACTTTCTTGTGACAGAACAGGCTGTCGTTTGTTACTCCTTGTGTATCTTTAATGTTGGAACCAACACATTTTGGCATGTAATGATAGCGAACATGGTGCAGCTATAATATCAGTACAAACTTTACAAGAAATGGTCAGAGGAAAGAGGCCACAGCTGTGAGAAAATGCTCTCAGTGAAGCAGTCATTGTCCCATAAATGCATCACAGTACATGACTACCCTCCCTATTCACCTGATCTAGCACCATGCAACTTTTTATGTTTTCTCTTAAATCAGGTTTGTAGGGGGAAAGTAATTGAAATGTAAGTTCATTTACATATAAGTTCAATTCAAATTGAATAACAGCATCAGTTTCCTAATTTAATAGTCACAGCTCATACTTACTCATCCAGATAGTTGGAGCTCTCTGCAATTATGACTTTAGGTATCCCATATGGATACCTTAAGATTTGCAATTCCCCAAAACACTTCTTGCCCAAGACTTACGATTGTTCCAGTAGATAATTGGATATCACCTAGATACTGCAGATTTATACCTAAGAACTACTGCTGTAACCATAAAGACTGTCCTGCGCTCAGAATCTTATTCCAGGACTATATATTCACACTGAACATCATTATGTTACTCAAAAGAGGCTGGGTTCCCTTTTGAGTCTGCCAATGTTGCCTGTAGCTTTCTTATTAGGGATCTAAATATACACCCACGTTTCAATTGCTAAAAGTGATACAGACGATGATCATCAATGTGAAACATGTGTTCCTGATTAAGTCGATAACCTTTATTTCTGTCATTATCTTCAGAAAGTAGACTTCTTTCTAGTCCTGAACTGTCCAGAGCTCTTTACTTGGCTTTATGTGTTCTCTCAGTCTGTGCTGTTCATTTTCAGATGTCACAACGTTCATTAGTACTTTTACCCCCAGTCAACGTTAGAGCACTGACAGAGGCTGATTTTTTGTAGAAGGCTTCTGGAGCAATTAACTGTTCAGGGCTGTAATCAAAGACCCAACAATCTCTCGTTGAAATGTCTTGGACTTTCTACTCACCAGTCACTAGAAAAAATATTGTTTTTACTGAAATACCAGTGCCCCAATCAGGAACCCTGAACCCAGGGCCCTGAACCCAAACCTGCACCTGTATCCGAATACCTGAAATCCTTAGGACAAAAATACAAATAAATAAATCAAGACATCTGTCTACAACCATATGTCCTGGCAGCCATACCACCCTGAGAATACCCACTCTCACCTGTGCTCGGAAGCTAAGCAGGGCCGAGCCTGGATAGTACTTGGATGGGAGACTGCTTGAGAATGTGGGGGGCTGTAAAAGACCCAGCCACAAGGGGGTGAACGCTCTAGTGTATTCCAGGGTGCCAGTCCCAATCCCGGGTAAATCCCAGGAGGGTGGCGTCAGGATGGGTGTCCGGTGTTAAAAGCTTTACCAAATCAAACGTGGACCAAAAGGACCCACTGTGGCGACCCCTAAGGGGAGTTGCTAAAAGAAAAAAAAAATTCTGTCTACTATATCCCCTATAAGAATGTAAATGTATCATACATTTCCAACTAAATAGTAGCTCAAGTACACTAGGTAGCAGGACTTTGAGGGCAAAATTGCCAGTGCTCTCTTGATGAGAAGGTTAGGGTTTAACCTTTAACCTGTCAGTCACAGTGGTGCTAGCCAATGGAAACTTTTGCAAAGGGTTAAAAAGACATAGAATCATCCTCACTGTTTAGTGAAACTAGAACGTTTTGACTTGGTTTTTGCAGGCCAAATCAAATTAAGATTTACAAATATTTACATGGGTTTCCGGAGCTAAATGGTGAAAGGGTGCATCTCAGATCTCCTTCATTGGCAGCGTGAAAACAGTGGGTCTTGTATGCCTCGTGGCTGGCTCCCTAATTGTTCGCGTGATGTGTAAAGTCTGCTTCTGTGAGTAAACATGCAAAACCCACACTTTGCAGGGGATTATTCTGCATTATACAGAGCACCAAACAGCAAAAAGGAACGGATTTGTACAGCTGGTCACCAGGAAAGCCAGATAATCTTAATATAAAACTGACTGGGACAGGGACTGAAGCATGACAGGGACATATTGACATATGTTATGGATTTACATTTATATTTTCATAACAGTTTGTTTGGCATATTGATCTTGTTTAAGGTTAACACCATTCTTGGTCACCGCATAATTCCGTATCTGTTATTCCGTAGTGACTTCATTATTAATTAAAAATAGAAAAAAATGAAAAAAACCCATGAACTGTGAGTATCCAAAGTAGTGCATCAGGGTCGCATGAACTTACACATACTGCTTGGATATGAATACGCACTTACAGGCCACTTTAATAGGAATACCTCTATACCTGCTCACTCGTGCAGTTATCTTAATTTAGTGCCTAATATTGTACAGGAATCTCAGGCTAGCTAGTCACTGAAACTAGACAGCATGAACCAGTCTGATCATTGCTCTCTGACCTCGCTCATCAGTGAGGCATTTCCACCCACGGAACTGCCGCTTACTGGATGATTTTTGTTTTTAACGCCATTCTGTGTAAACTTTAGACAAAAATGGTATGAAAGTGGCAGGAAATCAGCATTTTCTGAAAAACTCAAACCAGCCCATCTGACTCCAACCAATGGTCAAAGTCACTGAGATCACATTTTCCCTAGCCTATTCTGATGGCTGAGATGAACATGAAGCTCTTGACCTGTAACTACAGGATTTTATGAATTGCGCTGATGCCACATGATTGGTTGATTGGATAATTGCATGTCTACAAGGTGTTCCTGTTAAAGTGGTTTAGCGAGTATAAATTTATTTGCTATTTCTGTAAGTATGGCGTTATTTTTAAATCTGTATTCATGCTGTGTGTGTGTGTGTGTGTGTGTGTGTGTGTGTGTGTGTGTGTGTGCGTGTGCAACACTGCCACAGTGCATGTGAAGGCTGGGACGTGTGAAGTAATTGCAGCCCATCGCTGCTGTAATAAGAACAAGATTGAAGAGAGATCTCAGACTGTCAAGTGCTCCTGCCTACCTGGACAGGTCGCTGGGACAACCAGAGCCGCTCCATCCTGTGTCGATGGTAAGATCACTTCCCCTCTCCCTCTCCATCTCTTTCCCTCTCTCTCTCTCTCCCTCGCTTTGTCATCCTGACCTTTTGAAAAAGGTCAGCCTATAAATATGTTATACAAAATGTTTGCAAGAAAGTGTAGCAAACACCCTGTTCACCCTCATGAATAGGTGCTGTTTTGAAGGAAGTGTTGATATTAGAAATGCCTCTCGTGAGCCGCAGGGCATTCCACAGCACTGAAGGGAGAGAAAAAAAAAGTACCTTCTGTTTTTGTTTTCTGAAACCAACATGGAAATAATATTAGCAATCTTTTTTTCCTCTCTCTCTCTCTCTCTCTCTCTCTCTCTCTCTCTCTCTCTCCTGTCCTCTCCTTTCTGCTGTGTGATTAATTTAAAGCTCTGTCGGCACTGTCTAATGCTGCACTCATTTTACAAAGACTAAGACCACTTTCTTTCTTTTACTGATTTCTTGCACTTGCCTTTCTCTGTCTCTGTCAGACTGATTCATTTAATACTGTGTCAACACCGGGCACTTGACGGCACAATCGATTTTGATCTTGTTTTCCTTACCATAAAAGCATTGTCTGTGTGCTCCCTCCACACCCTGCCTGAGAGGAAATGTCAAATAAACCCACTCTCCATTCTGCTCCTTCTCCTCCCTCACTCCATCTCTTACTTTAGCCGTCTGCCCAGCTCTGGCTACTCTTTCTCATCGCTACTTTTTACCATAGCTGATGATTCAATGCTTTACATAACTAGGTTTATATGTACAAATTTCTGAATGGTTATTCCGATAATTCTGTATGAGTTCTTTTTGGTCATTGTTTCACATAAAAAACAGCAGCAGCAATAATAATAATAATAATAATAATAATAATAATAATAATAATTAGGAGTAGTAGTAGTAGTAGTAGTAGTAGTAGTAATAATGTGAATGCTTTTCTTTACCTTATTTACATGCATGCAGCATCTATAGTAGCCCAGAAGTGGTGGTGTCAGATGCAGCCATGTCTGGATGGTGAGGAATGTAAAGTTCTACCAGATCTCACAGGTTGGAGCTGCAGTACTGGCAACAAGGTTAAAACGACAAAGGTTAGTGCACACACACACACACACACACACACACACACACACTTATACTCACTAATTCAAGTAATCACTTCATGCTCACATACACAAACCTTTCATCTTGAGCATGTGACACACTTGTGTGTCAGTCTACAGCACTGGCCATCATTTTGTGTTCCTGGATCATTAGATAGAGTATAATTATAGTAATTCGTCTACTACAGAAGCAAGCCGTACTTTATGTGCACGAACACACGCACGCACGCACGCACGCACACACACACACACACACCGGTAATCAAGCACCTTGTACAATAGTAGCTGGGATTGTTTCAAAGCTCTCTCTATTTCTCCTCAGTTTTCAATTCAATCTCTGTTTAAAGTCATAGCAGTTTACCTTTTTAAGTATTACCAAAGATACTATGAATCAAGAATTCAACAAAAAAAAAAAGAGTAAGCATGATAAAACCTAGATATGAACCAATTACTTGTTCGCAGTAAACCAAACAGTAATATGTACAAAAACAATATCAGTATTCTGTATTATGTTAATATTGGTCACATATATACTATCTGAATACTTTTTTTAACTGGTGGGTTGAGTCATGGGGTCATTTTGAGTGGGTTGTGGATGAGAGTGTGGTGTCTGTGTGTGTGTGTGTGTGTGTGAAAACGTTGAGGGACTAACACTGCACTTTTTTGTGAAATAAACTTGAATGGTTCAAAAGTTTGGGTCGCACGTTAATGACTCAGGAAAAATGTTTGTCCTGAGGCTAGACCAGTTGAGAACCACCGGTCTAAAGCAATCACACACATATAAATATACAGACTCATACATACACTACACACATGAGTCTGAACCATCACTCATGCTACAGTATAATAGCACATGAAGTATTCGACAACTCTCCAAATGAAATTCATCTTTTCTCAGGCACCTGAGATTTCCTTTAAGGAAGCAAGATTTCCTTTAAGGAAGTAGAAATCACAGCAATCCTTATCCTCTTCAATCTTCTAGTTACTGCATGATGTTCTTCATCTCAATTTCTTAGATTTTAATCAGTATGTCATTTTAGAGCACATTCTGCCTTATAATCTCTCTCTTTTTTTTTTTATCCCCATACCTTCTGATTTCTTGAACCTACCTGGATCTGCAACTTCCTCTCTTGGAAGCATATTCAGGCATATTTCATTCAGACCTCCTGCTTTGTGACCTAATTCCTCTCCTCCTGAGTGTGCTCAGTGCAGACTAGAGGAATCAGCTGTGGCAGGATCTGAGGAGTGTTGGATGTGACATTAAATACAGCGCAGGCTAGAATCAAAGAGGACACCATGAAAAAGAAAAGATGACAAGGGAAACAAGCACAAAAACAAAAACACAGCAAGCCTGGTACGCCGAAGTAGTCAAGAGCTGGACATCGGATCAGACAAGCACCACCAGTGCGCACTAGCACATAAAACTCAAAGCACCTACAGACAGCTTCCGAGCCATGGTGCTCTGCTGTGCTTGGCTGAGCTGTCTGTTAAATTGTACCAGCTGCATGATTGGTTAATTGATTTTATTCCACAGTGCTGTCAAGTGATTGATTCTGATTGGTCAGGAGGTGTCGATTCGTTTTCTTTAACAGCACGGTGCAACATAATAGTTTTGGTTTCTTGGTGGCTACCTTATATTTTTTACAAACACGTCGATATTTGGGACACTGTGTAAAATGTAAATGAAAACGGAATATGATGATTTGCAAGTCATGTAATTGAAAAAAGAGCAAAATGTTGAAACTGAGAAATTTGATTTTTTTTTTTTTTTTTGTGGAAAATATGTCTGCCATCCCTGGCTCGGTAAACAGGGAAACAAAGAAAATGGCTCTGACCGAGCCATACAACACTGTTCCACCCAATCAGTCGGGGGAAGGGGAAGGGGTGTCGTGGTTAGTGTTGCTGCCTTGGCAATGCATGAGCATGAATTTGAGATGTGGAGCGTCTGGAGGAGCACTGAAGGGAGGTGTGTATTTGTTTTGGCTGTTAATTTCAAATATCAACCGTCTGCCTCCAGAATTGATGATGCCACCTTTAACTGCTGGTGTATTTCAGTAATATGCAGCGATCTCTGCACAGGCATTCTGACTGCAAAAACCAGTGGCACCTTGCACATTAAGGACTCAAATATTATATTTCTTTACTGTTATGTATTACGGACGCTATCGTAGTTAGACCGACGCTGAACTTATAAAACAGTGTATGTTAGCCAAAGAAGATCCAATTCCCAGCGAAGCGGCAGGATCGATAGGCTGATCAGGGTTTCTTTAAAGCACAGCGGGTGTGACATGGACTAATGAGTTTTGATGACATTGCACACCTGAGTAATAACTGCTGAGGCCAGCTCCATAGTCGGGAGTAAGTTATTAGCAAACTGCTTGCTGTCTGGGGAAATGTTCAAAACCACTCCGAATAAAATGCATGAGAGGGCTAAATTTCTGTAGATAAATCAATGAACAAACTTAGTCGAATTCCTTTACATTAGACTGGTGTTTCTGATGGACTGAAATACACCAAAATAGCGTCAGCTTGTCACTGTCCTTGATGTTGTTTCTGAAATCTGATTAGCACTACGGATGGGCAAACTGATGCTTTTAATGATGAATTGTATTTTGTATGTCACAGAACACAGAGCTTGATGAAAGCTGGGCTGTATGCTCGATCAATCATATTGATCAATAATATTGAGCAGGCTCTTATGGGCCCATTACAGACAGGCTGTTCATTATAACAGATAGCAGAGAGAAGGAGAAGGGGGCAAGGACGGAGAGAGAGAGAGAGAGAGAGAGAGAGAGAGAGATTTCAGTGCTCTTGTGGATAACACATTCAAAGTGGAAGCCAAAGATGGGAAGACTGCACTGGCTAAAATCAAGTTAATCCTGAAGGACAAATATTAGCTGGTGTCCGACACAATACAACAGACATCTGGCCTTTAACCTTCCAGTGTGATCTCAGTACATATAAACATTAGCACCTATCCAAATTCCTTCATATATGGAGTGAAATTAAAAGATACCTAGCCGCATAAACATTTGTCAATATCGTCTATATAGCTAGCTATGAGCTATATAACAAAGAGTGAGAGTGTGAATATAAGAAAAAGAGAACTATTCATAGTTATGTACTGTATATTCTTTGCTTAGCTATTCAGCAGTTTGGCAATCACATCAGCATACCTTGTTTAATGCCAGTGAAAAGATTACATAATATTGAGCACAAGTTTATATCCCTCAATTACTCAATATGTAGATAAATATAAACAGTAAATACTTTTAGAGAGGCAGCTGCTCTACTAATACTAAAGGAGGGCTAAAGGACCAGGTCTGATGGAGGTGATCAAGAGTAACATTTAATCTTTAAATCGAATTTAATCTTTAAATCTAAATTCATATATGACTAAAACTATATGAATTGTGGAATTTTTAGTGCTTTTGGACTGACAGCCATACTGTTTTCTGTTTGGACATGGAGTGGTCTTTGGGTTCTTCCCAATTTGAAGAAATGCTCCTCCCCTAGTATTCTACACAGCCAAAGGTTTTTGGGCACCTGACCACAAAACTCATGTGTGCCTTTTAAACATCCCATTCCACATATAGTCCTCCTTTGCTGTCATGATGACCTCCACTCTACTTTGAAGGCTGTCCACTAGATTTTGGACCATGACTGTGGGGATTTGCCCATTCAGCCACAAGAGCATTAATGAGGTCAAGCGGGTCAGCATGGCTACTCAAGTTCCTCCACTACAGCCTTGGCAAACCATGTCTTCATAGACTTCTTTTTATGCACAGGGGCATTGTTATGCTGGAGTAGGTTTGGGGCCCCAAGTTCCGGTGAAGGAAAAGTGTAATGCTACAGAATACAAAAAACACTCTGTATAACTTTGGTCTTCCAACTTTGTGGCAACAGTTTTGGGAAGAACCACATATTGGTCTGATTGTCAGGTGTCTAGAAAGCTTTGGCCATATAATGTCTATCCTCAATTTATAAGAACTAGCAATCTTGGGAAAGTATAATAAGCTGACGTGCCATTGAAATTCTGTAACCTAGCTTATTAAGCAGGCCTGATTATAATAGAGACAGAAGATAGTGTTACGTAACTTTAATTTCTTGTTCAGTCTGTGTTTTTTGTAGTGTCGATGGATAGCATGAACAAACTCCGAAGAGGCAGATCGACTGTGATCCATCTTGACCAGAGAGGCATATTTTGTTTGCTTCTATTCTATTCGAGATATTTTGGGGTGATTAAAGATGTAGAAAATATACATAAAAAGACCATAATCCCATGTCCTTAGTAACGACATAACCCCTATACAAAAGATTGCTTTAAATAATATTCTATATTGTTTTAATCCACAAGAATCTAGTAGGAAAATCCCTTTAGCCTTATTAAAAATTGAGGACTTATGAACACCATTTATGTGTAATTTGGAAATGTGCCCATGTGCTTCTTCCTCAAGTTAGTTGGGATTGGCTCCAGCTTCTCCGTGACCCTGATAGATAAACGGTGAGGATAACGACTAGATGGACAATTTCATGGCAACAGAAACTCAGAGACACTTTGCTTCCCAAATGGTACTTTTGAGCTACATTAATTTGATCATATCAAACTCGGCCATCACGTGTTCAAGTTAAGAGGTAAATATAAAATATCATAAACTGAAACGTCATGCTGTGTATTTGGCATTTGTTATGTATAGCTTGTGGATGTGTTTGAGGCATCGATTACACCTCGGAGTGGAAAAGCACCATGCCTTCTCATTAACAATGTACTCAAATATCACAGACCTCACACCCAGCACCCGGCTAGAGATGGTGTGAGCACTGGGCATCATGCCATTACACTCTCCTCTTATGTCTGCCACCTTTTCTCATGCCAGCAGCCTGGGCAAAATGCCATATTCTAAGTGAATGAATCTGCTGAGTGCCAACTGCATCAGATGCTACCATGACAGAGGGGTGGGTACAAGCAGGCCTCAGCATGAGTGCTGCTACCACAGGGATCATAAGTGTTCAGATAGAACCAGTGCGGCACTAGCAACCTTGAGCTTCCTGCTTACTCTTAATATACTGGCATTTGCTCTTTTAGTCACCGATATTTAATACTGTGCTGTTTGAGTTCTAAGTGTAGGTTTTTACTGGTATAAGGCATTTTTAAGATAATAAAAAATGTCATTCTAATAGTTATCTTAAAAACCCTAACAACTTATTTTTGCAAATAGATGCTGATTATTATCTGTAGAATTTGGTTTGCGGGTGGCATGGTGGTGCAGCAGTTAGTGTTTTGGTCTCACAACTCCAGGGTCCCCAGTTTGACTCTGAACTCAGGTTGCTGTCTGTGCTGTTTGAGTTTTGCATATTTTACATGTTTATATGGGTTTCCTCTAGGGTTTTTTTTTTTTGGTATCTTCTTATTTGTTAAAACCATACCCAGTACTTACTGTAAGCGCTCCTCCCGTAGGTTAGAATGAATGTATTTCAACCTCATCAACCACTTACCAGGGGATAAATGAATGAATAAATAAATGTTTGGGTTTTTTTTTCCTTTAGTTAAGATTAAGACTCCTGATGGCATTTTTTTTTCCTTCTATTTTCTCCTGGCTGGTTTGAGTGTTCAGTGGACAGTTTTTTCTAAACCAGATCTGGTAACCACTCTTTCCCGAAAAACACCATCTCAGATTTAGTCAAATATTCTGTTTGGTTTTGCTTTTGAACCTTTCTTTGCACCATGGCTTTACATTGCTGGTAAGACACCACTGCCATTCATTAGACAGTCTGACATGCCAAACAAGTACTGATCAATAGACTAGCTAATGAATTTAGGAATTTTTCAACCCCCTAAATCTATGTGATAAATGGACTTTTTTAAACCATGTGACCAAGACTGTAAATGTCAAATTAGATGTATGTATGTGTTGGTGAATGATTGTGCTTTACGTGTTTGAACAGAGTGTACGGTCAGGGGTGACCGCCTCCTACATCTGTAAACCATGTATTTCCTTTTCCAGGTAACTCGGTAGTGGCATGCTCCAGTCAGAGGAAGTAGAAGTAGACGAATAGAAATTGGAAGGACTTGCAAAAACGACTTCACCAATGCTAAAAGAATACGGGAACCAAAGCAGCAAGGTCTCGTGATCCACTCCATTCATACCAATGAGGACCATCGCACTACTCAGCTCTCCTCCATCTCCCATACTTGTAATCCGCCGTCCTGAGCGTCTGCTGGAAATCTCATCAGCACAAATACAGAGATGAAAGATTGTCTGCCCGCTGGAATTTCGCCATGCATCTGGATTATATCTTACGGTAGAATGCTAATCGCAGAGACAACACACTGCTAATGTCAGAACTGTTTTCTTTGTTCAGTTTCTTCTTCCCCAGGTACTTAGACGCTCTTATTGTGTTACGGTTTTCTTTCTTCTGTCTGTCGATGCTTCCTGTAACCTCACATTCTGAACCTAAAATGAAAAGTGACATTTTTGCTTTGCCTTCCAATACCTTGTTTCTTTCTCAGCATCTTAATTCTGGAAAGTAGAGCTGCAGTTCTGGACTTACTGACCATCTGTAGATTATTTTGTTCCTTTTCTAATAAAGAAATAATAAGTAAACTTTTTGACTCAAAAGACAAATAAAACAGTAGATGTTATGGTATAATTCTGTAAAAGTGTAAAATATTATAAGTATAAGATTCTTAGAACCAGAAGAAATAATAATAATAATAAAAAAAAAAACACTCTAACAGTTTTAATATTGATGTTTTTAACCAGCCTGGTAACTGCTATTGAGTACATGTGTCAGTATTATCTAAAATAAATAAAGCTATTTCAAAGGAAATGAATGAACCTAAGTGTCTGTGTTCAAAAATGAATCGCATGTGATTGAAGTTTGCTTAGTGTTGCCTGTCTGCATTTCCAGACCGTGGATTAAGATTAAAATTCTCTTCTTCGTCTTTTAAAAAGAACGGTGACAAGGTAAAGAAAATAACGGCAATTGAAAGAAGACGCTCTAGTACAGCCATGCTGCCCTGGGGTGCCCGACCTCACCTGTTCTCGGAAACTAAGCAGGGGCGGGCCTGGTTAGTACTTGAATGGGAGACATCCAGAGAAGGGCGGGTGCTGTACAAAGACCCAGCCACAAGGGGGTGCACACTCTGGTGTATGCCTGCATGCTGGTCCCAAGCCTGGGTAAATGGGGAGGGTTGCGTCAGGAAGGGCATCCGGCGTAAAAACTCTGCCAAATCACAAGATCCGCTGTGGTGACCCCTAGATAGGAATAGCCGAAATGGGAAGGAAGAGACGAAACTCTAATCAAAGCATTAAGACGACTCTTAGTTTTATCCACGCCTCCTCATTTGAACAGTCATAGGCTATGTTCACATGACCATGTTGAAGTGACACAGATCAGATTTTTTTTGCCTTATTGGACACACAAATCTTTTCAAATCAAGTTTGAGTCACGTCCATATGTAGTCCTAAATCCGATATGTATCCAATTCAGATCGGAATTCATGTGGCTTTTGGTCTTCTGTATATGCATGCGCTGAATACTGTCGTCATCAGCCAGCATAGCGTTCTGTCACATTCTGTCTTTTAAGATTCTAGGATTAACTTTAAGCTTTAAGTCTTATGCTTAAGGTTAGGGTTAGGTTAAGGGCTATGGCTAAGAAAAAATGTATTCTTTGCTTTCACTAGCATTTCATGTTACGGTAGCATTTTCGACAAGAACACCAGCAATGCAGCAAAACAACAGCGGAGGCGAGCTACAGCTGACAAACTCTTTGCCATCCTCCAGAGCGAAATGCGATGCATACATTAGCCCCTAGTGCATCCATTTTTTTTTTTTTTTTCCACTTTTAATACCTAGAGTCATCTCACTTTTGTTGAGGTTGTTGTTTGTAACACAGATGGCTCATGCATATACAGTACATATCAATGTGCGTATACATGATGTATTGGAGAACAGATGCGTTCACGTTATAGTAAGATGCAGGTCACTTATAATTATTAATGTGAACTGGCAAGACAGGAAAAAAAAATCTGAATTGAACAATGAGCTTTGTAATATGATTGTAGCCATAAATACTATGTTACTCATATTTTACATTCATTCAACACGTGTGATACCATTGGACTTGATAGTGTACAATTGCGGAGTAATGATTTATAATCCTACTATTGAGTGCCACCCAGAAAAGAATGGGTTGCCTTTTGAGTTGGCATCCTCTCAATGTTTTTTTCTTGTGTCATCTCAGGGAATTTTTACCATGCCACTGTCACCTCTAGCTTGCTCATTAGGGATCTATTAATAAATAGAACATACAAATACAAGACATTGGTAATAGTATTCTTATTAGACCTGTGACTGAATGCTTTGAGCTTGTGAAGAATCCTTAGCTCAGTGATCACCAATCCCATTCCGGAAGATCTACCTTCCTACAGAATTGAATTCCAGTCCTAATCCGACGCATCTGCTCCAGATAATCAGTCTGCTTGATTATCCAGATCAGCTCCGTTGGATTAGAGCTAAAAACTGAAAGAAGGAAGTTATTTAGGGACGGGATTGGTGGTCAATGCCTTAGACTGGTTACAGTCAGCACATTAAGAGATTATAGAAAACGCACCGAATATAAAATTCGTATGCGCAGCAACCCAAAGAGAGAGTGGAATTAAATGGGTTTGGGATGTGTGTGCGAGTCAGGTACTCTTGCATCTTGCTACAAAGACAGACTTAAGACAACATCTGTAGTCTTTTATGCATATACTGTACACATGTACATTGAGTGTGATGCCTTTCGTCACTTATCCAAACTTGGAAATGTAAATGGGGTCAGGGTGAAGGATCAGTGATGGTACAATACTCCTGGAGCAGTTGAGGGTTAAGGTTCATGCTCAAGGTCCCAACAGTGACAGCTTGGCAGGATTTGAAGCCATGACCTTTTAATCAATGGCCCAGACCCTTAATCACAGAGACACCATTATGCTTATCCAGATCTTTAATACCAGAGAGGAACAGAGAAGAATATAGTTTTCTGTTTTCTCCATTCCACATATTGTGGGTGATTCTGATATTCTTATTTAAATGTATGTATGTAAACAAAAGAAAAATGTAAAAAAATTAAACATAAGCATTGCAACTGTACTTTACCTTGAAATATAATCATTAAAATATAAAAACGTCATGTGCCGTTTTACATCTCATGCTTGAAACATCCTTTTTTCATGACATTAATTAAAGGTTATAAAAAAAAGGGGACATTTTAGTTAGCAACGTTCATGCTAGCCTGTTAGCTGTACGTATGCACTCTTTTTAAATATTTTTAACATCCACATACATGTCATGTTTAACAGGCAGTTGCACCGTCCAGATTTATTGAAGATCACTGTCAGAAGAAAAGCAAGTTCTTTCATGATTTTCTGTTTTTTTTTCTTTCATTAATTTCAACAATATTGTAATAATGGCTGACAAGGTCACTTGGAAAGTACAATAGTAACTGTTTTTTTTGTGTGTGTGTGTGTGTGTGTGTGTGTGTGTGTGTGTGTGTGTGTGTGTGTGTTTTTTAATCTCGAGAATGTCCTTCATGTATTCATGCCATTATCACGGCTTCTAGTTAACCACATTTTTGAGTATTTGCCAATTCTTAACGTCAACCTCATTACCCTGTTAGGTTACTCGACTTGTTACATGGTTAAATATATGATCATATATGAACACTTTTCACCTTTGCTCTCATTATCAACCACATACACTTGAAAATAAAGTTAACCATCATCACACACACATGCGCATATTTCAAGCCAAAGGGGAAAAAAAAATTATTGCTATGATTCACTCCACTCTTCAGACTGATGCATCAGAATTTACATAATTACAGAAGCTCAATCAAATCAGCAACTCCTTTTCCTCACTACAAGTGTGTATGTGTGCATGTGCGTGTGCGTGCGTGTGTGTGTACGTGAAGTATGCATTACATTAAAAGAGTTGCGATATAAAGTTTAGTCTTTGTACGTTTGTTCTCTCTTTGCCCTTAGACTTTGTTCTTGTCAGTCTATTCTTTTGCAGACGCTTCACTTACAATCTGAAGCTAATTGGATTTAATATACTAGCACAACACATCAGAGACTGAACATATGATATTAATGCAAACCTGATACAGGCACAGTTTTGTGTAAATGACTTGCCTGAAGCATGAGACACTGTCTAGGACTCTCTTTAAGTGACTGATGGATTTACACTCTTTCTTTTGCAGGAGACATATGCTTCGGTTCAAGCTGACATACTTCACAGTTTATGTACAATCCAGTATGCAGCTTTTATCTGCAATAAATGTATATAAAGTGATGGGAACAGATGAGGACAGTGTTCCATGCACTACTGAGAGCAACAGCAAATGACGATCCAAATTACTGCTCGGTGACACATCCTTGAACGATAATTTTATCAAGCTGTACATATTAATCAATTACAAATCATAACACAATACCAGAAATTATCCCGCATGAGGAATATTTTCCTGATGGAACTTATTAACATTTTACTTATTGCATTTTAAAGCGATGAAAATTTGCATGAAAAGCTATGCACTGTAATAATCTGTTGGCCACTTATTGCATTATTGACTTCAGCATCCTCCGACATCTTCCAGCATCCATACACACGGTGACTGAACTGCGTGTTTTTGTATGAGTACCACAGCAGTCCATTAAATATTTAAGATAACATATTTAGTTTTGTCTTTGGGTTTTCAGCGGTTTCTGTGAAAATACTGCTTCATAAACAAGGACGGTATTGCAAGTGTTTCGCACAAATTGAAAAAAAAAAAAAAGAAAGAAGGAAAAGTGTGCGTAACTTCTCCACTGGGTGTGTTTGTGTGAAAGGTTCAAAGCAGAAGGCATATCACATACAGTATTATCAGAAGAAACCGTCTGAAAAGGACAGACCAATGTGGAACCATGCACCACTACATTCCCCCAAAAGAGCACACAAGGCACTACTCTGTTCTTCCACGGGGATTCACATTTGTGACTTCGACACATGCACATGCTTTCCGCATTACACATGGACGTGAGCACTGACACATGGACGCATTTTTTCCGTACTAGCATCCACAACAGTTATAAAGTTGCTGTTACAACATAGCCATGTTGATATACAGTAAATTGGTGCAACAGTAACACTGTCATATTGGTAACAGGTTCAGCACTAACACTCGTATGGTCACAGTTACAACACTGACATCTCAACATGAGTTGCAGTTACAGCACTGACACAGTGGCGTAAGGTTATGGGTAATAGCATGGGCACGATGCTGTTATTACACGTGGCAACAGTGGCAGCTGTGGACGGAGTGGAGGCGGGTTGCACTGGTTGCACCATATGATAATTTCTCACCTGTATCTTATTACTGCCAGTCTACTTATTTGTGTTTCTTTGTGCTTCCAGTAATATCCATAACCAGACAGAAAGTGAGTGCTCAAACTGGCAGAGCATGCAGCACACACAGACAGACACACACCCACATGGCATGGAGCATGAACTTGAGCAGAGCAAAAGCCACAAGTTCATGATGGATCCTTTTCAGTTTTGTTGTTGAGTTGTTGTTTTTTTTTTTATAAGTGCAGTGTAATAAATGTGAGCCCGGAGCTCTGCTAGAATTCTGACACCCTCACACACAGAGTTCTACATTACAACGATTTTACAGCACTAAAATGAAGATGAAGCACTGGCACAAAGCATTATGGTTAAGTAACAGTATTGAAACATGGATGAAATGCTACTCTTTCAACACTGAAACATGTCCAAAAGGTTGTAGTTACAGAGCGGATACACTGACAGAGTGCTCCTGTTACATCAGTGACACATGGCCACAGGGTTAGAGGTGATGCAAAAACTCACGGCCGTGAGGTTAGAGTTGCAGAATGGACACTCAATATTGTTGGTATTTACACAATTACAGCATGCACACATTCGCATAATGCTAAGGTTATGACACTGACACACACTGCAATTTGGTTACATGGCAATGTTAATGGGTAGCCAGAAGGTTGCTGGTATAACACTGACACCTAAACACTGCTGATCACTGACACATTGCCAAAAAGCTGCATTTCGAGAATAGGCAGTTCTGCTATTACAGTTCTGGGCTTAAATGGTACAGGTAGAACACAGACACTTAGGGCAATGCTCCTTTTACAGTTCTGACAAACAGGAAATAATTTATAATTAAAGGTCCACTATGCAGGATTTCAGGGGATCTATTGGCACAAATGGAAAGTAGTATCCATAAGTATGTTTTCCTTATAAAATAAAATGACACGCACAACAAATTGTGTTTTGCAAGCTTAGACTGAGCCCTTTATATCCATACTGTATAGAGAGTGGGTCCTCTTCCAAGGAGCCTCCATATTGCGCTGCTACAGAAGCATGACAGCGTGAATCCAGAAGGAAGCACTGGAAGGCTGACAGGGAAGAAAAAAGGAAGGCAAACGAGAAGAAGGAGGAATAAATAAAAGTGTTTGTTGTTTTCCTGGATAAAACGTTTTATAACTCAAACTCCGATATTTTTTAAAAGATAGAGTCTCATGCTTATTATTTAGCATGGAAAAAGCAAGGGAGTGTGAATGTAAGTACTTGGTGGTACGCTACAGGTGCCTGACAGCCAGCATATGTTCTAATACATGCTTGAAAAGGGAGGGGCAAGTTGGTTGCAATCAAGTGACTCCTACCGTACATAGTGGACCTTTAAGGCACTGACACATAGAATAGAATGCTTCTGTTAGAGCACTGACACTTGGTCATTACATTGCAGTTACAGCTGTGACACTAGAACATGGCAGTTACAACACTGACAAATAGGTTAAAGGTTGCAGGTACATAACAGCAAACAAGACAATTTTACAGCTCTGATACATGGATGCAATTTTGCAGCTGGGACATACGCATGGGCACGAAGCTACATTTACAGTAGAAAGAATGCTAGTATTATATCACTGATGCTTGGCCATAAAGTTGCAGTTGGAACAATGCTCATATCATTGCAAAAAAAAAAAAAAAAAATACAAGTGAAGCAACAGAGAGATACTGGGAAAGTGACAGAGACATGATGCTGAGGTGGACCACTCCTATTCTAACATCACCCCTAGTTCCCTCCATTCAATCCAAAGAAGTGGCTTAATAGTCTACACCTTCAGTAAGCCAAAGTGAAGTAGACTCAGGCATATGCTCAATGCTTTCTCTCCACACTGACCCACTTTCTTCTTGGCTTTTACCCAACGAACCCTAAGCATAATGGTTTCAGACATGTTAAGTCTTTCTAGTTAGCTCAGTAATGTGAACTGTATGGAGCTTTTATCATAATGGATACTGGGGAGAGAGTCATAATGACTTCGAACTGGGATGGCAAATGCAGCTTAAACATCATTGCCAAGTCTCTGTGCGTGTGATATTACTTAGCACTAGCCCTTTATCATGTCTTCCTCACACAGAGGTAATGTATTAACAACTGAATGCTACATGCATTCCCACAACCTTTCTTTCCAATCAATATTCTTGAAACCTTTTGCTGAAGTAATAGAAGTGATAACAGTCATTCAAACCTCCCCCCAACCCCAATTTCCAATCACTTCTGAACATAACTAACGTTAACGCTGTAAAAGAACACACAAATAATTCCTTGCTATATTTTTAATTTTCATGACCTTCTCAGTCTATTTAAGCAATATCACATTAGAGGGCGTGCTACTGTATTTGAAGATAATCATAAATGTGCTGGTATTCGTTACAACAGCACAAACTTGAGTGTGATATTGCTTTTATATAACAGTTTAATAAACAAGAAATTAAAATTAAGTGACATTTTGGACACAATATGACCATTCGTTTTTACTCTGCAAACAGAAATGGATTCTTAAGAAGCCACTTTAGAGCACATTGGCTAGCTGGCTATTTGATTTGTACAGTATATCCCATTGCTGGTGCTTCCAGTAAAACGTCTTCTTCAGCATCCCTTCTTCCTTTTCAGCTTCATCTGACGAGCTTTCATGTTTAAAGTCAAAAGTTATATTCCAGAGCAGGAATTGTTTATCATTTATCATTTATAAAATCATTCATCGCCATGATTTCACTAACACAACTATAGCAACTGTTTCAAACTAGGAATTTTGAACTTACATTTTTTTTTTTTAGATAGAAATTTTATGTGGTGAACACAATTATTCTCAGTCAGGCAGAGGGATAAACACAGTGAAATGTCCTAGTGCTGTTATCATGAAACGGTGGCCCAGAAGGGCAAGGTACTAAAAAAAAGAAGAAGAAGAAGTCAACTTTAAATAAAAAATGTCAACCTTAAAAATAAGGAAGTCAACTTTAAATAAAAAATGGCAACTTTAATTAAAAAATGTCAACTTTAAAAACAAGGAAGTCAACTTTAAATAAAAAATGTCAACCTTAAAAATAAGGAAGTCAACTTTAAATAAAAAATGGCAACTTTAATTAAAAAATGTCAACTTTAAAAACAAGGAAGTCAACTTTAAATAAAAAATGTCAACTTTAAATTAAAAATGTCAACTTTAAAAATAACAAAGTCAACAATAAATGAAAAGCTTGCAGAAATAGAAGTAGAGCTCTTTTTGTTTGTTGGCAATTTTTATTTAAAGTTGACATTTTTTATTTAAAATTGACTTCCTTAATTTTAAAGTTGACATTTTGTATTTAAAGTTGACATTTTTAAATTTAAAGTTGACTTCATTATTTTTAAAGTGGACATTTTTTATTTAAAGTTGACTTCTTTTTTTTTTTAAGTACCTTGCCCTTCTGGGCCACCGTACTCTTGGAACACTGCTCGACCAACTCAAATTAGTTTACTGGAACTAACTGTTGTACAAGTAATGTCAGAGAGAGAGAGAGAGAGAGAGAGAGAGAGA
>JAOVYU010000037.1:7213806-7224159 GCA_025674565.1 Synodontis membranacea | reverse complement strand
CTGCAGAACACCTGCTCTCTGCCATCTGCTCTCTCTCTCTCTCTCTCTCTCTCTCTCTCTCTCTCTCTCTCTCTCTCTCACAGACACACACACACACACACACACACACACACACACACATTAATTATTCTAGAATTTATGGAGTAGGCTGAATTGATGTTCAATCATTTCATATTTCATTATCTGTTTCTTTCTGCATTTACTTGATTGCTATGTTCTCTCATGGGTGCTCATATATCCTCTAGAGTTGTTTGTAAAACCTACATTCATTTATCTGTTTCGGATGATGAGCTGCTAAAATAGAAACTTTGCCACCTGTTTGCTCTAACATGCTTTGGCTTCCGAAGCAAGCGAGCGGAGAAAACTACAACCTGCAAGGTTTCATTCTCCCCACTGGCATCACACATACTCTCTTCTCTCCTCTGTCTATCACATTTGCGATGTGCAGCAGGAAGCAGCATGTGCGCTGGTTGCAACCTGTTTTTAGAAGAGGAGGAAGAATGATGGCAGGGGGTCCAGTTGTTTTTAATTAACAAAAGCGTGTAAGAAGAATAGCTGATGCTAGATTCTCACAGGATTACCCGTTCATGAGTAACTGTCAAAGCTGAACACTGACGCTGCACAAAATTGGCTACAAATGTTGCTGATTGTAGTTCAAGTTGTGTACATCTATAAATAAAAAAGGCTGACATCTGTAGAATTCCAGTGCTCAAGTGTAATCTTACTTGACAATTTATTTGTAAATTCTGACATTTTTTTTATCATTACCAATTAAATAGCACTTAGTCCAGCTGTGGTTAATCTTTAGTTTATTATTATTATTATTATTATTATTATTATTATTATTATTATTATTATTTCTTTTATGAATGTTTTCGTGACATGTACTCGGCCTGAAGTAAAACAATATTTTCCATAATATTTTTTTTTTCAGTTTCAAGGCCTAAGATTATTGTATTTCAAGATGTTTTGAAAGTGGTTCAATAAAGTTTTTGTGGTTCGCCCCATTTTTGTGCATCTCATTCACTCAATTAGCTTAGTTAATTAATCATCTTGGGTTCTGCCAGTTCAACTGTTATAAAGGCTGATGTAAGTGCATTCACTTATTGGTGTGCTGCTTCTGGCTGGAACCATTAAAGGTGTTAGTGGCCATTAAATAATAATGATAATGTTTAAATGAGGTGTACTTTTCACAGGATTTAGATTTGTGTGGATTTAGATGTATGGGGTTCATTTACAACCCTGATTCAAATATAGTCGCGACACTGTTTTAAATAAATAAATAAATAAATAAATAAATAAATAAATAAAGCTAAATTTAATTGAATACAATACAAAGACAAGACACACATACTGTTCAAACTGATAAATATATTGTTTTTATTTAATTTTTGTAAATATACACTCATTATGAATTTGAAGCCTGCAACACATTCCAAAAAAATTGGGACAGGGACACGTTTACCACTGTTCTACATCACCTTTTATTTGACTTTCGCACTGAGTAAGCATTTGGGAACTGAGGACACTAATTGCTGAAGCTCTGAAAATGAAATTATTTCCCATTATTTCTTGCCTAACAGTCCACTGTCTTTGTGGTTGTAGTTTGTCACTTAATATTAAAACGCCACGTACAGGTTTGGACTGCAGGGAGGCATTGAAAATTGGTCAAAAAGTTGCAACATAGGTCAAAAATCCTGCAAATCACTGTATTCTGTTTTTATTGAAATTTCACACAGCCTATAGGTGGGGAGTATAGGTGGAGGCAAATGCAGAATTAATGTTTATTTAGCAAAAACATGAGAGCAAGACTAAACATGGCATGGCAACATCACAAGCTTGAAAAAGGAAGTGCTCAAAAACTAGAAATTAAATAAATGAATAAATGAACCCAAACTCAAAACAGGTGATACAAATCAGGGACATGTAATGTGCGGGGTTAGGGTTAGGGTTGGGAACCCTAACCCTAACAATAGTTACCCTGATGGGAAGCAAAGGTCAGAAGCTCAGTCTTGAAGCACCAGTCCAGGTACAGTCTTTGACATGAGAGTACGTATGAAGCAAAAAAGTTGTAAGTTGAATTTCCTTTGTTTTGTTTTTTTTTGCAGAATAATCCTTGGTGTCATGTAAACCTTATTTAAAATATGCTAAGATATGTATGGGAATTGTTTCCATACTATTCTTGAGTACATTGCACGTCGATATTATTTTCAGTGTAAAGCAATAAATAGACATCGAAATTATAAAAGTTATAAAAGTCACCATTTCTTTGTAGTATCTCCACCTCCACCTAATCCTACAATTACTGTACCTCAATTTGAGAAGCGCTGCAATAATTGCATGTGATCACTTCCTTCACTTCGCAGTTTGTATACAGTGCAGCTTTTGAGCTATTGATGTTTTGACTCCTCTCTCAGCATGAGAGCTCAGTGTATATTTAATTAAAACCAATCAAAGTCCAGACAGCATTTCCTATTCACATACTGTCAGCATGTATCAGACAGGAAACCTTCTTAAAGCGTGTGTGTGTGTGTGTGTGTTATGGTTCTATGAGTAATACTGACTGAAATAGAGACCATGGTGTGTGTGTGTTTAACTGGTGCCTCATGGGGAGAGAAAGTAAACACCAGATGCCTCTTTGAGTTTGTCGCCTGAATTCAAAGCATGCTGACACTTTCACCACAGTGGGCTATAATGATCTGATCACTCTTAATACTTTAACTCTGAAAGTTATATTAGAGTGAAAGCTTTGAGGTGCCAAATATGCACTGAGGTTGCATTGGATGAAGATCATATGGAAATTTGTGATGTAGTCTTTCCACCATTTCACTTTTATGAGGATTAGCGCTGCAGGCCTTTTCAGCACATTAACTAGATTAATAGCATTCATAAAAGGCATTAATAAAATTAAATCAGTGCAATCTGTCTATGGTGATGGTAATAATCATGCAACCTACTGCTATATCCCTTTAAGGTTTGTGCTGCTCTGTCTGATAAGTTTGATGGCACTATTAAAGCAATCAACTGCAACAACATCTTCTTCCTAATGGGCACATATTATTGCCTGTTTATCATTTACCACTTGTCAATTAGCGCAACAAATCAACGTACATTGCATTTTTCTTTTCTTTCTTTTTTTCTTTCTTTCTTTTTTTTTTACATTTATTTATCAGTTTATCAAGAGAAAGGTGGCTTCTGTAGCATTTTGTCATATCATTATTTTGCAATAACAAACTGTACATCCATTGCATGTGTTTGACAGCCCTGAATGTGAATTCAGAGGTCCAGCCTTAACTTTTTCCTTTTCCTCGACCACTGGAAGACTGCAGGTTTGTGTTATTTAAATCCGAATGAAAAGTGTTTATATGACTTGTGAATTTGTCTTCCCTTTCTACATCTTGAATGAGTTCCTGGCCAGTTGAGAGAACTTATGTCACTGTTCATGCTTCAAGATGTTGGTCTACTCTGAAGAAGAAATGGAAACTTGTGGTGAGTAAGAAAATAATCTCTTTCCTGTGTTTTGTTTTAGGATATAACAAAAAATAAAACCTGCCCCATATCACTTTAATTTTTCCTATTAAACGCCGTCGTTCTAAATGTGCTAGCATTGTCTTCCTGTATCAGAGATGCACACTGATAGTTTCTCATGGGAATAAGGAACAGCAGGGACCATCAAAATTGCACCAGATATTTCAATATAAACATATTTAATGTTATTCAATTGCTTATTTGTATTTTTTTTTTATTAAAACAAGAGCATAGTACGTATTTTTGACATGTGGTGCTTCTGAGATAATGCAGGAATAGAACTCGAGCTTTATAGTGCTAGAAGAGAAAAGACACACATAAATGTGCCAATGTCAAAATTTACTTAAATTGAAGAAAATTTACTCAATGTCCGTGGTCCCTTTTTGTAAAATATTCTTCAATCTGAATACATTTTACTCTGGCAAATTTACTGTGCAGAGAGACAGATCTATAATATAAAATGAAGAAGAAAAGAGGATTCAAGCATTATGTGGGATTTGATTAGATTGGACTAGTTTAAAGGCATACTTGGTATTTCTCGTTTTACTAAACACTTAATAACGCTTCAATTAATAATAAACATTTATTGATTCACTGAAACATGTACCTTGGTTAGGCTATATATATATATATATTTTATTTTAGCATAATGATTTTAAAATGATGTCATTTAAACAAAAATGCTAAAATATAGTGCGTTCAGTTTTTTGACTGTCAGTGTACATAAGCAACAATTATTAAAACATTATGGAACGCTGCTGTGGGTCAATGAAACTGGAACATTTTTGAGCAGGAGTTAATGAAATCAAGATAAACTTGGACGTAATAATATATAAATGTATCTAACGGCAGTACGCTCTCTCTCTCTCTCTCTCTCTCTCTCTCTCTCTCTCTCTCTCTCTCTCTCTCTCGCTCTCTCTCTCTCTTGCTCTCTCTCTTGCTCTCTCTCTCTCTCTCTCTCTCTCTCTCAGTAGTTTAGTGGAGATAGAGACGAGAGAATGGCTCATTTCTAGGACAGATCTCCTCTCTTGACCCCTGACATCTCATTTGCCCATGTCAGCCTTGTGGGGAGTGTGGAACTGGCAGACATGTTTGTTCAGGCTTTTTGATATCTGTCCTTTATGTGTCCTGCATTCAGACTTTCCTCCCTTTTCAATCTTTCACCCACCTCTCTCTCTGTGCCTCTCTATGAGAAGGTTGAATTACTTGTCCTGCTTATTGAGTCATGCTCGCACACTTTGCTCCGTTTTGCTGAAGTGCGAATCTTTAGAATCTGACCTTGTGTGACAGAGGAGGAGGGGTCAGGGGAGAAGGAGATCAATAGACAGGAAGACTGTGTGTGTGTTTTTTGTATCTTTTATGTGTGCGTGTGTGTGTGTGTGTGTGTGTGTGAGAGAGAGAGAGAGAGAGAGAGAGAGAGAGAGAGAGAGAGAGAGAACAGGGACAGTGAGAGAGATGCTAAGACTTGTGGTAAGTCAGATCTGTTCCGTCTCCTCTCAGTGTTAAAAATGGCTCGCAGACACTCATATCAAATTACATTCACATATTGTATTATGTATGTTTATTTTTTTTTGTACTCCATTATTCTCTTATAATATAATATAATATAATATAATAATATAATCCCTAATATGCAGAATAGAATAAGAAGTGCATTGAAAAAAAAAGTATATTTTAAGTGTAAATCAAGAGCTAAAATAACTGTCTCTGATTACTGTGTTAGAATAGTTTTGAAATAAAAAATTATTTTGTTGTAACTATTACAGTTTAGAATGGAAGCTTGCTATAATGTCTTTTTTTGCATCCTGGGTTCTGTCTTATATATATTATTCTGGTGTTTTTTTTATTGTTGTTGTTGTTGGTGGTGTTTTTTCTTTATAAACAAATTAAAAACATTAATTCAAGTGACTGTGGAAGAGGTAGGTCATTTAGTCATTTGTCTTAAAAGCGTATCATTCTGTAATTCTGCGTATGTAACTGTATGTCTCTGTGTGGAACAGTCTCTGTGCAGTTCTTCCAGGCTGATAATGACAACACAGCTGAGCCACCGTTCAATTCCAGTCTCAGTAGCTTCTGAGGAAAGGTCTGGTTCAGCCCCTGCCAGCTTTCCAGTGCCTATGACAGACTCGAAACTTGCCACAGCAGCCGCTCTGAAAGCAACACAATCCTCAGTATGGGTTGGATGGTGCAACACAACCCACAGCATCAAATGCACTCTTTCCCAACAGAGTTACCTATATGCCATAGTGCATGGACTTTATTGACAGCTTTCAGCGGGATTGCATTATTTTTATGCTGTTCATGCTTACACCACCCCTGTCAGTTCTGCAGAGTTTACAGAACTACAGTTAAAGTATCATCAGTACTATACTGCATATGCATGTAACTGAACCCATAGAAATTATTCAGATATTATGAACAGATGAGGTGTTCTAAACGGATACAAATACAGACATGAATAGGATGCAAATTATTATTATTATTTTTTTTTCAGAGGGCATCTGTTTGTGGTTAGATATGTATTTGTTTATATTTAATTTAGATAGGGAGATAGAACCAGCTGCAAATAAGCAAAAAAAAAAAAAAAAAAAAAAGAAGCCTATCTGGTAGAGGCCATGCACACTTCTGTTTTAAATCTGAATAAGGATAGATAGATGAATATTTAAAGCAATAAACAGATACAATTACAGACAGTGGCACTGCATTACACTTTGCATTGCACTGCTACTAGAGCTTAACAACATTGCTTCAAGTTCCAAACAAAAACTAATTTCCAAAAAAACCAAAAACAAACAAAAAAAACCCCAACTTTGGGTATGGTGTTCCTCAGTTTATACGTAATAAAAAAATATCTCTAATTTTGTTCAAATTCATGAGGCCCATGGAATAATATTGTAGCGTTTTACCGCCAGAATGATCTGGAGATACAAGTGAGCTTGGTTGCTGCCCAATGCAAATGGCTGGGAAAAGTTTATTTCACCACACAGTCAACAGTACAGCATGGGAAGCACTTTCACCTGAGAACCCCACACACACAATTCAGCCTAAGCGTGAACTGGAGCACAGTTAGCATGGAGGTAGCATTTAGCTTAGCTTTATAGTCCGAACCAGGCCGAAGCCACTAACTACCCATAACTTCCCCAACAGGGTGAACACATGACATGCCCCCTACCCCATAAGCTGCCATGCAAAGACGGCGCAAAGCATGCTGGAACTCAGTCAAAACCCGCCTTCGTTACAATATTTTAATTAATCCAAAGGTTACTTAAAGATAAATATGATGACAAAACACCACTAGATAATATATATAATATAGTATAATATAATACAGCAAAATGCCCTTATGTCTTTATAAATATTCTCTATGTCTCTGAGCTAAAACAACTCAAACCTTTAATTTCTCTCCTTTATCTCCATTTGGAACATTTTCCTTAACATCTCTTACATTTTTAAAAAAAAATATACATTTATATTTTATATTTTTATTTATAAAAATGTTTATATTTTCCAGCAATACTCTGTGGTACATCAATTATTTACTGGCACAAAGTGGTACAATACAGCAATGTAATACTAATTCACCCACATAAACAAATCACATGTTAATTAAAGAAGGGAAAGTACTTTAGAACTATAAAAACTTCGGTTTAAAGCTTTGTGGTTCAGCATTTAACCAGCCAGATATGAACCCCATTAATCATTCCTTTGTTCTGAAGCTGGATCATTGTTCTGCTTCCTGTTCTGACAGTGTAGTGTATTAAAGGTCTGTGCTATAGCATCTCTTAAAACAGTATTATGTGTTTTATGTGTATCCTTTATTATATACACTTGAATGAATGGTTTTTCAGGCTTTTACATTTCTATTTGAGGTTACATGAAATACATTTGTTTTTTCTAATAGGTTTTGATGAAAAAACAGGAACCACTAATACATTTGAATAATAGAAAACTAATTTTAAACTATGCTGACTGCATGCACGCACACACGCAAACAAACACGCGCGCACACACACACACACACACACACACACACACACACACACACACACACATTTGATTGGCAATCCAAACAGTATTAAGAGACAGCTATTTTATACAATGTTACCAAACTGCACAAAAGGAAGGGAATATATATTATGGGTAAAGATGACATCGTCTTCTCCTGACCTAAAGGCTGCTGGAGACAGCTGATACAGAGCAAGAACTAACAAGTTGTTTTGAAGTCCTCTTTTTCAGTCCCGCCATTTGCAAACCCCGAGCACAGCGTCTGAACTACCATATATATCTGAACGATTGGATTACAGATGTAACCACACTGTGGAAGGGAATTCATTAAAGGGTTGTATTTAACACACACACACACACACACACACACACACACACACACACACACACACACATACACATTTGATTGGCAATCCAAATAGTATAAAGAGACAGCTATTTTATACAATGTTACCAAACTGCATAAGAGCTTCTTGTGGGCTCAAATAAAAAAGGGAAATTTTTGTAATATACTGTACTGTAATATAATGCACTTTTGCTTTTTTGTGTTACATGGTCAGGGTTTTTTGTGTGGCTCGTGAGCTATTACCAATTGAATAAAATATTTGCTTGAGCACATTCAAGTGTTGGTAGTTTTTTCTTGATTCCACACAGATACACACACACACACACACACACACACACAGTCGCAGATGGCAACTTAAACTCCAGTTTATGCTCATTCATTTAGATTTTTATTTCTTTATTAAGTCGAAGTCCCTATGGTTTTTACATAAAGGCCTTTACTTCTTATTGCATATACATTACAGTACATTGAGCATTCTTTTTCTTTGTATAACCTAGCTTCTTACAGGATTTTTTAACAGTTAGCAGACAGAGTGCAGGGTCAGGCATGATACAGTACCCCTGGAGCAGAATAGGCTAAGTGCGTTGCCCAAGGGCCCAACGGTGTCAGCTTGGCACTGCCAGAACTTAAGCCAGAAACACACAAAAGGAAGAAAAAAAAATGCATTAAAGAAGCTGTCAAATGTAATATGATAAAGAATTAAAAAAAATTAATAAGCACATCACCAAGTACTGTATGAATAGTCCTTGTTGTAATTATCACATTTATTACTCCAAATGTTGCACTTATTTATTTATACTTCTTCCACCCTCTATATTCACTAGCTTATAAAATAGCACTTGATACAGCCCATCCTATTTTTTTTAAGTTAAGACATGCAACTTAAAGAAGCCACAAGATATTAAATCAAGAAATCATAAGATGAAATCATAATATGTGGGCAGGATGTAGACTATAAATAATATTCATTCGTGCATTTAGTATATTTCCCTTTTATATATTATTGTTACAACAAATGACTCTAGACTTCTAGAATACTGCTTCTTACTCAAGCAAATATTGAGCAAGAAAAATTTACTTAAGTGCTGAACATAAAGTCAGGTTTGCATATAACTGAGACTGGTCTCTGTTTTCAGCAAACTTTGCAGCTCTCTGCATGGTGATAAGTCCATAGATTTGTCTGAGATTTTAATATTGTTTTGTGTTTTTCAGTGTCAACCCTCCACTACGTGCAAGTAACTCAACTCTTAACATGGCCCACAGAGAGTTCAGTGGTTTTATTGACTGCTGTCAAAGAAGAAAATAAGAAAATCATTAAAATAATAAAGATAGTAATTGATGTCGATGTCATGCACTTCACCTTTAAACCATTTTATACAACTGACTGTTTGTAAAACCACTTGCTCAGCACCTTGGCAGCTCGGCTTTAAACTCGATCCACTTATTCATCTCATGGAGGAACATGATAGTGAGGTTGGTAAAAACCCTCACATGGATCAAATTTTACTGTTGTTGACTGCTATAGAACTCTGTGCTCTGATGCTATGAATGGAGCTAATAAAAAAAAAATTGATTAAATCTGCCAAATTAAAAAATGAGTTCCTATCCAACTATACATCTGTATTAGAGAATGTTTAATTGCTACTTGTTTTGAGTAGCGTAGTAGGTTGCGTGAAGGTTAAACTTTCCTATTGTCCTTGTTCTATAATTTTGAGCCAATTTATTGTTTAGCTACTGTATAATTGAAGCATGTCACATAATAATTACTGTGAAACTGATAGAACATGTCTAGTAATAAAACTGACGGTTGAAGAAAGCCTTTATTTGACAAATTACAGTACAGTGAGATTCTTTTCTGCACATATTGCAGATTGTAAGGAAGTTGCCGTCGAAGGGTCAGCCAGGATATGGCACCCCTGGAGCACAGAGGATTAAGGGCCTTGCTCAAGGGCCTAACAGTGGCAGTTTGGTGGTGCTGGGGGTTGAACACCACAACTTTCTTATAAAGAACCCAGAGGTTTAACCACTGAACCACCATTGCTATATTAAATAATGCTGCTGGATAAGGTGTTGCTGATATGGTTATTTTTTAAACATTTATTTTGCTACTGTTAATATTATATTAGAATGGATTACAAGCAAACAACAGTTTTACAAAATTAAACGCATACCCATTCTTGTTATTATTCTTTTAATTTGAACAGATTTCACATGATAAATTGTGAAAGATAAAGTGATTGATGAATCCCAGAAGGAAATCCTTGGTAAGTAAAACCACCAAAGGGAACAAAAAATTTGACAGGTTGATTTAAAAGTTATTGCTTTGCCAATAGGATCAAAATTATATGACTCTATAACCCTAAAGAATTGATAGAATCTTATACAGTCTGTCTTCAAAAGTACAGTGCCTTGAAAAAGTATTCATACCCCTTGAACTTTTACACATTTTGACACCTTACAACCACAAACTTAAA
>JAOVYU010000037.1:7060593-7073240 GCA_025674565.1 Synodontis membranacea | reverse complement strand
TGTGCTGTATTGTATCATTTTATATTTATATATATATATATATATATATATATACACACACACACACTGTACAACAGGAACCAATGAAAAGTGCCAGAAACACAAATTCCAACACTGTAACAGAACATTTAATTAGTTTACTGAAATTAAAATAAGTAAGAACTGTAAGTAGTGAAAATGCATATTTATGCAGTCTAACTGTGGTGTCCAAACGTTCCATTTCTTACAGCTTATTTTCTCTCTTGCTATGCACTGGAAAAATCCTTGATGCTATATTCATCCGTAGAAGTGTCAAGTTGATAAGTGCAGAAATCCATCTTCCAGGTGGAACACTTGGTTATACGGACAATGATCATAAACTATCTACCTCCTTTATGGAGTTTAGAATCGCTGAATACGGTGGAATTTAAAGTTACTGAACTTTTGAAAGATGAAATGTACTGTAGTCCCACACAGTCACGGATGATCTGCATTGTTTGGCCCAATTACTTACCAGGTTTTTGCCTTGAATCAAGGTCATTTGAAAATTGTAATTGTATTTATTGAACTGTAATGTATTGAATTGTATTGTGTATTGTATGGTGGTGCAATGGTTAGCACTGTTGCCTCTGGGTTCGAACCTACCAGCCAGCTGGGGCCTTTCTGTGGGGAGTTTGCACGTTCTCTCCATGTCTGCATGGGTTTCCTCTGGGTGTTCCAGTTTCCTCACACAGCCCAAAGACATGCAGATCAACTAGATTGCCCATAGCAAACAAACAAACTCACATTATCAAAACCTGTAATTGCCATATTTCCATTATATTTTTTTGTCAGCACTTGCTGGTACATACACTACTGGTCAAAAGTTTTAGAACACCCCAATTTTTTCCAGTTATTTATTGCAATTCAAGTCATTCAAGTCCAATGAATAGCTTGAAATGGTACAAAGGTAAGTGGTGAACTGCCAGAGGTTAAAAAATAATGTACATTTCAGAATTATACAAAAAGGCCTTTTTCAGGGAACACAAAATGGGTTAACAATTTAAAGCTGTTCTGCAGCAATAGAGGTTGATCAAGCCTTGAAAGCTGGTGCTACTAATTCCCACAGGTGTTCCAACTTTTCTGGATTACTTACAATGGCGAGAAAAAGGCAATTAACAATGGTAGAGAGACAGACCATCATAACACTTAAAAATGCAGGTCTTTCCTACAGAGAAATTGCAAAGAAAGTGTCAGTGTTCTAAAACTTTTGACCGGTAGTGTACATGTATATAAATTATACAAAAGGTGGCTACTTTGAAGACTCTAAAATATAAAACATATACTGGTTTTGTTTAACACTTTTTTGTTGATTGCATAATTCCATATGTGTTCCTTTATCATTTTTGAAGTCTTCAGTATTAATCTACAATGTAGAAAATTATGAAAATAAAGAAAACCACTGAATGAGAAGGTGTGTAAAAACTTTTGACTGGTAGTGTAGATGTCTATGTGTGATTTCATGCATGGTATTAAGCTGTAAATCAGTCTTGAGGAAGAGAGAAATTAATGATGCATTTCTAATGGGAGGAAGTGTATGTGACTGACAAGCTGTCCTCGCCTCATTGACCTCCTGAAGGTCCACTTTGGTAAACCCTCCTCTGTGCAAATGTGTGTTCATATGTGTAGCTAAAGAGGTGGGTGTTACTGTGGGTGAGGGTGTGTGCTTTTATCTTTCATCATATGCCATTAAAGTGCTGCCACATCAACCTATGGTTCTTATTCAGCACCCCAGGCACTGAGCTGAGCTATGCAGTGTATGCCATGGAAAATCCTGTTTTGCTGGTCTCTGCCAAACTGGTCCCTGGACTCTGTTGTCTCTATTGTCTAAATTGTGATGTTAAGGGCCCTGTTCACAAAGAAGGCTAAAATTAGTTCCTACATTTAAAAAAAATGGCTAATTATATTATTAAGACTTCCGTTTTTGGTAAGTGTAATTCATAAAGCATACAATCAGACATTTGTTGGAATTTAATAAGGCAGTCAAGTTTATGTGTACAATATATTTAATGACAACAAGCTTTAAAACGAGACTGTGTCAATTATGGGATTACTTCAATGACCGTGGAGTTCTAAGGGCAGTCAACTCATTTATTAAGGATCACAGGACTGCTGAACCATTTGCTATTTGGCCACATAAAAATTGCAGGTATTCAGCAAAGATGAAGTTGTGTTTTATATCAAACAATAAACACATTCTCCAAACTTATAATTATAATAATTATAATAGGTCTTATGCACAGGTCTGCATGGTAAAACTAATTGCACTCTCATACTTCAATAAAAAAGAAATAAATTAAATGAAAGTGTTTTTGATTCAATACAACACGGAAATAAAATGTACTGTAAATGCTGACATTCCAAATGTTTTCTTAAACTACGTACAAATTCATAGATAAACTGCATGGCCTGCTACATGGATTTTATTAAACAATAGTTTATAATAATACATTAAATTTCAAACCCTGTCATGCAAAGATTATGCTTATATTTTTTTTAAAAATATTTGATATGCAGAGGAGATTATTTTTGTCTATGAAATCCGCAAGAGTTTCATTTTCTTCTTTCTACATCATCATCATGCACTGGGATACTGATTAACTGCTACCACATAAGCCTATAGCTGCCACTTCTCATTCTTGAATTTGGCTGTCATCTGTAGCAACCAGGTCAACCACACCCTTCTTTTGACTTAAGTAGTCTTAAGTAAACGTTCATCATGATATTTTTGTAAATAGGTTTTAAGAAGAAGATCTCATAGGAGTTCCAGATAGGATCTGTCAGTACCACCTCCTTAGTGGTAAGATACTGTAGTATGGCTGCTGGTCTCTATTTGAGGCTTCTCTGTTTGGCTTGGCAGATCTCTGCTGCTCTGGTCTCTGTTAAACCAATATTTGCTGGACTAATGTCTTTTAGGATGACATAGTGTCTTTTGAGTTGGTTTCTTCCAACCTGGTCTGTTTTGGGTTATTTGCTACAGCGAGTAGCAATACAATCCTCACAGCTCCAAAGTCCCCAGTTCAATCCTGAGCTTGGTTTTGTGTCTGTGTGGAGTTCAGATGTTCGTCACATGCCTGCATGAGTTTCCTCCAGGTCCTCTGGTTTCCTCCTACCTCTCACTGTTTTTTTTTTTTTTTTTAGCTACACTAAAGGGCTTTTAGACATTAATGAGTGCAAAAATGTGTGTACATGCTTTGCGTGTTATAATGGACTGTCATCTCATCCAAGGTGTTTTCCTACTGTACCTCATGTCCAGTTGTCTTGAAACAGGCTCTGGATCCAATGCAGTCCTGAGCAGAATAAAATGGTGCTGAAGTTCATGGGTGCTGAAGATGAACTAAGAAATATTAATAAACGTAAAATATCTGTAAAATATTTCGTAAGCTAATAGTTTAATTAACTAAAAAAAAAAAAATGGTATGGACAACTACTTGTTGCCAGATGAGGGCTTGAACCAAACTGTAGTAGGAAAAAGTGTATGAGCAATGTTTATGACTTTTTACAAAGAAAAAAGCATGTCATTTCATGGAATATTCGTTCACGTCTCAGTGAATGTACCTCAGAAAGTACATTGCATGTTCCCTTCACACAAAAGGGACATGCTTTTCAGCTGAGCATTACGCTTTAGCTTTGTCACCATAATAATATCCCATTATAGCAATAAGCTTTTGAACATTTTGAGTCTGCCATCTTTGATATCTCACCGCAATATGCCCTACTACTTTCCCCGGTCTTGGAGTGTAGAACACTCAAATGAGTAGGAACAGTTAAATAGCTCAATTTCAGTGGGATCATCATGTGTAGCATTACGAATTTAGCATCCATTATATGAAGCAGAGTCTAGAATTATAGCTGAATTTTCTCCTGGCACTGTACCATACATGGCAGGGATATGAAGAGCATCTGTTTTGCATTTTAACACCTCAAAGCTCTTTTGCGGAGAAACAGTGATATAATGTTGCAACTTTGTATGGAAATATGGCAGCCACTTACTGAAGCTTGCTCAAGTAAATCCACTAAAGGACATTTACTCAGATTTTTACCCCCCACACCCCCACCCACCCCTATATTAGGAGTTGGTGTGTATATTTTGTCCCTATAGCTTGAATATTAAGTGCTATTTTAATTTATTTGCAAAGATTTGGACTAGTACATTTGTACTTTTGAGCATGTTATATCAAATAGCTACATGGCTGACAATGTTGTGACATTAGCGATAATATGCGGTGTTATGTTGTACCTTGCCAGAATGGAATATTATAATGAATTTGTCTTTTCACCAATGGAAGGTATTTTATACAGTATATAACTCACCTTGCAAAAATGCATAATAAACAATCTGAAAGCAGAAAGTTGCATATGCAGTTGTGGTTCTATGACTGAGTGATTCCTTCCAAGATAACATTGCCAATTTCTTGTTTCCATACCAGATAAGAAAATCATGTGACCTTGTTTAGATAGCCTATAAAACACCCTCACTTCATCATGTTCATCCTCATCATGCTTGGCCCTCCACTCAAGAGTTAAATTCATTTTTGTACATATAACCTTATTATTATTATTATACTTTTTACATTTTCTTCTGGACCACCAGGGTGGTTTCCTTTAGGAACTACTGGAGGCAAAATACACTATATGGCCAACAGTATGTGGAAACCTAACCATCACATCCATATGGGGGTCTTCCCCAAAACTGGTTCCACAAGTTGAAGGCATATTATTGTCTAGAATGTCTGTAAGTTGTAGAATTACAATATCTCTTCACTGGAGCTAAGGGGGGCAAAACTTGTTCCAACATACCAGTGCCCCTGATCCATAAAGGCAAGTTTTGTGTGCAATAACTTTGATAATCTGCATAGAGCCCTGACCTCAACCCCACTGAACACCTTTGGGATAAATGCAAACACAGATTGCATGCCAGGCCTCCTCGCCTGACATGAGTGCCTGACCTCATTAATGCTCTTGTGGCTGAACGGGCACAAATCCCCACAGCTACATTTCAAAATCAAGTGGAAAGACTTCCTAGAAGAGTGGAGGCTTTCACAGCTGCAAAAGGGTGGACCAACTCTATACTAATGCCCATGGCTTTGGAACGGGATTTTCAAAAAGTACATGTGGGTGTAAAAGTCAAGTATTCAAATACTTTTAGCTATATAGTGCATCAAAGACATCATAACACACCCTGATGGTGCTGATGATACCCTTAAAAAATTCATACCACATTCCCTTAGAGTACACATAAATAGTGTGATTACCATACTTTATAGAGAGTGAGAAATTAATGGAATAAGTCATGTCTTAACCTGTGTTTTAAGTATTGTTGCACAAGTATGGCTTCCTTTACCCAGTGGGCTAACCTGTCTTTAAACAGAGAAGCCTTTTATGGTTCTTCCTCAAGCTTATAAACAGCTCATCAGTGAGCCATCAGCTGGTACTTACTTCCACATAGCCCTTGAGAGACTTTATTGGATATAGGGCTGGTTTGGGCATGTTCTTGTCTGCGAGGCCAGATAGGGTGATAGGTTTATTGACATACTGCAGTGTCAATCCAGTCCCCAGTGAAGACACGATGTGCTGACTGATAATGCATGCAATTTTGCTACTGCTCTGGCTAGTAAAACATTATTAAGCAAAATCCACTTTATATGTGCATGTTCTGGCAGTTCATATGACAAGTTGCACAAACTTGTGGAGTGGCAGAGGAAGGTGATCAGTATCCAGCAGCCTTTTTCATAAGGTGCAAGGTGCAGCTCTAGTAGAATTAAGCTGCATTTAATGCACGGCTCTGTAAAAACCCGTTTAGGATGTTCTTGCTGAGACATTGGGCACTGATTATGCACATTGTCCAAATCCATTTGTGTTTGAAAGATCAAACACCTTGACATTGTGCCCTGAAATACACAAGAGGTTGTGAAAGAGGACAGGATTTCAGCAATTCTCAAGTTTGTAAATTCACAGACTTCTATTAGTTCTATTATAGCTACTATTTGTCTATATTATTTATGTTGAGTAGCAATTAAATGTACTATGCCACAGGAGTCTTTGCTGTTATTGCATTTATATACTGTTTGAATGAGTAGGGTATACTTTGCTAACAAATTACATTCTCATGTTGGTCTGCTGTAATACAAACTTTGACAGCATACAATGTACAACTGAGTTCTTGAAAATGTCTCTGATCTAACTTGGTATAAGGGAGATGTCCTTTTAGATGTAGGTCGGATCTCTCACTGAATCTTATACAAAATGCTTACAAGTAACCCAAAGAGTTTTACTGGGTTAACCAGATAAATCTGACCATTGCCATGTGCGGCTCCACCAAGTGATGATCAGTTGGCAGCTCTGCCCCTCTCTTTATCTAAGCTACAAGTCTGATGATGCAATCACAAAATCAATCATTGTCCTTTGGCCCAAAGTGCTCTTATACCAAGTACACTTAAGACCAACCTTGTGTTCAAACAGAATGTTTGTTATTGACAATTCTTGGCTTGAACAGGAATCTAATATAATATCACCACTCCGGTTTAGATACAGTATGGGAGGTCATTGCTGCCCAATGTAGTGAAGTGCCCCTTGCTACATTGGGCAGCAGTGACCTCCCATATTTGAACCAGAGAATATAGCCACTTTCTCAATGATTACAAAAGAGGATTAACCCCACCACCCCCAGCACCTGCAGATTCTGCCAAACCTCCATCGAAACAGTCACCCGCGTATTCGAACACTGTCCAAAGCTTCACACTCTCCGCCAGCAACTTTCCATCAACACAGCAGCACTATGGACTGACGTGACAAATGTATTGAAGAACCTCAAAGCCTGCAGACTTCTATAAAGCTATCTCCAGAAGAAGTCGGGGGCAATAACATCAGTGCCGCCCAACTGGCATTACATATGTTCCCCATCAATCACCTTGCAGGTGGTGAGCCCACAAGATGACTCAAACTTTAATCCTAGCAGTATGCACTTATGCCTTTCATGGGGATCTATATGATTACTCTTTGTCTGACCCCATCCCTTCAGATCTATTCCACAAGTGTGGCCCTACTGGGCATATTCGCTGATGTTCATGACACTATCCAAGCCCCTTTTCAAAGACAAGGTCTCAACTAGGTGACAAGAGTGTGTTGAATTTATATTTTCATGCTACCATTTTAAGCCACTTGACTTGACTTTAGGCTTTCTTTAGCTTACATTGACATTGCTGAAGAGTTTGTATTTTAAAGTTTTTAGTACATCTCTCATTAGTCTATGAGCAGAACACACTGGATTCAATCACAGGCTCATTCCCTAATGTGTGGTACTATAGACAGTTGTGTAATTACTCTGCTTGTGTACAATTTTGCAGGTTAATTAGTGATGGAGGAGAGCTGTATTCCACATTAATATAATTTCACAGTGGGCTAAAGTGACTACTGTAATGCAGTTTCCATTATGCTATAACCTTCATCCTTGTCTCACTTACCCACACACACACACACACACACACACATACAAACACAACGCTATAGTCACTTGATTTCCATTTAATAGTGATTCCCTTCCCTTTTCCCCCATGTTCAGAGGGAAAGGGAAGTCTCTGTAATTGAGGTTTACATGCTTGTCTTGCTGAAAAACTGCAGCTCAAGTCTGGTAGAGGCTGCACAGTCATGCATGAAATTACAAACGGAATTTTATTGCCCTACGTCCACTGGATCGTCTAAACAGGAATCATGGGCAGGCTATGAGCATCTTAGTTTTATAACATCACTGAGATCACATGCTGGCCTACACATTTTCAGTGGTCTATGTGCAATATTCCATAGAAATCATAAATTCCCAGAGTAAATGGTACCACCCGCCTGCTTCATTCTACTAAGGTATGATGTGATTTCATTCCTGGAAAAACAACAGTATAGCAAACTTAAATGCTACGCAGTATATATAAAAAGGACCCAATAAAATTTTGGTCTATGGATGCACTCACAAAACTTTTATAATTAGTTTTTGTATTTTTCATGTATATTTATTGAGGTTAACAACTTGCATAATAAAACTTTAAATCAATTTACTTGTTGTTGTAATGATCAAACTTGCACGTATTGTCATTGTCATGAGCTGGGATTATTAACAAGAACAAGGTTGTGTTTTAAACAAGATTGTAATGCAACATGGCATGACATCAGTTCCGGTTATGTGCCATTAATCACCACTTAATTAATCAACACACTGAAAAAGTTTGTATGCCCATACTTTGGAATTATTAAACAACAATGAAACCAAGACCTTTAATGCAGATTAGTTTTACATATGTTTCTTAATTATCACAGGCAATATAAATGGTAAAAAAAAATATATATATATGCTCCTGAATGTAACATGGCATGACACTTTCATTCTACCTGACACTAAGGATTGCTTTGGGTCTCCTTATTTTGGATTCACCCTTTGGTTATATCTTTCCCAGGTTCTCCCGCAACACCCCCCTGGCACAATAACTCCATTAACTTCCGCACTGGATATAAAACATTGATTCTGGCCTATACAGGCAATAACAAAACAGCCCCACCTACTTGAATGTACTTATCAAACCCCACTCCGTACTGCTGTATGCTCCCTTCAAGCCACAAGCATGGCTCGATTTGACTCACCATCAGACCTGCATCAGGACTTTTCTGTCATAGCACGAGGTGCCTGTTATAGTAATATTTTTGACAAAAACTAAGACAAAAATAAGCACCCTACAACTATAGTTAAAATTAAACTAGCTGTTCAGAATAATAATTCACCGTTCAGTTCAAAATCACTGTAAGGCTGAACGAGTTGAATTTACTTTTAAAAAGTAAAAGTAATGATTACTGGAAACCAGAGTAAATTTCTTTTTAGTTTCTTTTTTTTTTTATTCACTGAACTAAAAATTAAAATCTAAATTATGAAATAAATTATTATTGTAATAAATAAAAATAAATAAAATTATTGAAATATAAATTAAGGGGGGAAAAAATCAAAGAACAAAAAGAAAAACAAAAGCAGATTTTCATTTTGAAAATTGAGTCATGGAACATCATGCGTTGCCTGGCTTTTTTTTTTTTCTTTTTAAAGTTTTAGATGAACATTGATATTAACATGACCCTTTGTCTATATCTAGCAATCTTGAATGATCATCTTCAGACTGCAGCAGAAGTATGCTTGTCATCCATGTCCTGAATTCAGTAACTTTACAGCAATCACCAGAATGTGGTAAAGATGAGAGAAGAAAGGTGCCAGATGAAAAATGCCCATAGAAATTTATTTGCTGCTCAGAAAGAACCCCTCCAGGTGAAAAATGTTAATCGTTAAAACAAAAGTTCCAATGCTCACAAACAGCCACTCAACTATGAAAAGTAACTACCTAATGGGGATAATGTCCACTGATTTTTTTTAAAAAACTTTCCGCTTCTTAAAAACAGCCCCTTGTATTCACACCTGCAAAAGAAAAGTGGCATTGCCTGATTCTGCAGCAACTGACCAGAGAGCAGCCTTTGTAATACAGTATGAATGAACAAATTTCATTCAATTACTATAACTTAATATTTTATGTTAATCTATCATAATCTTAATCATTTTTCATTCGTTCAACTGAAAGTTAGTCATACTTTCAAATATGTATTCAAGTCGGTTCAATATACTGCACATACATATGATAATAATGCAATCAAACATAAATCATTTATATACATATATAATTTATATACTCACTGAGCACTTTGTTAGGAACACTAGGACCTCCTTTTGCTCTCAAAACAACATCAATTATTCATGGCATGGATTCCACAAGATGTTGGAGACATTCGTTTGAGATTCCGGTCCATGTTGAGATGATTGCATCACACAATTCCTGCGGATTTTTCAGTTGCACTTTCATGCTGGGAATCTCCCATGCTACCTCATCCCAAAGTGTTCTAATGGATTCAGATCCATTGACTAGGAAGGCCACTGAAGAACATTTAAGTCATTGTCATGTTAAAACCAGTTTGAGATGACATTTGCTTTGTGTCATCTTTGTGTTTATCATGAAAATAGCTATTAGAAAATAGGTAAATTGTGGTGAGCAGCACAATGGTGCAGTGGTTAGTACTGTCACCTCACTGAAAGCAGGTTTGCATGTTCTCCTTGTGTCTGAGTGGGTTTCCTCTCGGTGCTCTGGTTTCCTCCCGCAGTCCAAATATATGAGGATTAGGAACACTGGCTACTCTGAATTGTCCATAGGTGTGAATATGATTGTGAATGGCTGTCTGTCTCTTTATGTTAGCCCCACGGTAGACTGACGACCTGTCCAAGGTGTACCCCGCCTCTCTCCCTGTGTCAACTGGGATTGGCTCCAGCTTTCCACCTTTTAATTAATGAGTGAATGAATGACTGAAAGAATTGTGGCATTTCTGGTGTATACATGCAAACTGGATTTTTTTTTCTCTATTGCACCAATTTGAGTAAAAACTGTGACTATCCTAGAAAATCAGCAATTATAGAAAAACTCAAACCAGCCTGTCTGGCACCAAACAATCATGCACAGTCAAAATAACTGCGATCACATTTTTCCACCATGTTGATAGTTGATGTGAACATTGCCCAATGCTGCTGGCCCGTATCTGCATGATTTTATGCATTTTACTGCTGCTGCATGATTGGCTGATTAGATAATTGCATGAATGAGTAGGTGTAAAAGTGTACCCAATAAAGTGTTCAGTGAGCGCACATTGTGCTTAAATTGTTTAATTAATTGTGACATCTTGGTTAATAGTGTATAATTTAATATATGGTTGCATGGTCATACTCTGTCACTATTCTGGAACTTTCATATAGGCAGAGAGTTTGGCAAATAAAGAGGGAGGCTTTAGTATGCCTGTAGTTGCCATGTTCATTTGTAGAGGAGAGTTTTGTAAGAAAGGACTAAAAATGTTCTTCCCCTGGCTTTCCAAACAGCTGAATCACTGGAGCAGCAAGGACCCCTTGTTTATTAAGCAATTAAAAGAGCATTAAATCCAGGAAAAAAAAATAAAGCTAACTAATGTGTTGTACTGACTCTTTTAGCTTATATTAGCTTTAGCTGGCATTATTAGACCCTGACTCGTGTAAAAATCTTTTTGATCATTAAAGTACTTCAGTAACAGCTCCAAAGTTTAGATAACCTTATGCTTTATAAATTGCACCTACTGTACTAAATCAGACCAATGAACCATGCTGCTGTAATTATGGTGGATATGCTCATGTACATGCACTATATACAGTTGTGGTAAGAAGTTTACATTCAGTCATTATGGACATGAATGTACTAGCAATATTGGGCTTTTTATTTTTATTTGAACTCTTTGTCGTTTTTCTGGGAAAGAATGATTGTTCAACATACATATTTAACAGATAAAAACTAAAATTTGTTTTCATTTTCATTATTTTGGCATTTCTGAAATCAACACGGTTAAAATTATACATACAGGGTTAAAAAAAAAATACATTCACCCTTTTAGATTATTAATTCAGTGGTGCTGAAATTTCTAAAATGTCTCAAAAACTTCCTGTTTCTCTGTACCCAACATAAAAAGGGTTTGTTGGACAAGTCGAGTTAATGGGAGGTATAGGAGCTTTGCCAGTGTCTAGAAGAAGACCCAAACTATCACCTTCAGCTTACAGAAAATTGGTTTGGATGGTCAGGAACAACCCAGGAACCATCAAGGCACAGGCCTGACCTGAACTGGAAGCTGCTGGAACGCTGTCTAGAGTCAAGAGAGTTTTACATCGCCATGAACTGAGAGGCTGCCGTCCAAGATAAAAGCTCCATCTCCAAAACTGACACCTTCAAGCTTCAATAAAGTTTTTAAGTGATCACATGGACAAAGATAAAGCCTTGTAGAGGAAAGTTTATTGGTCAGATGAGAGAAAGATTTGAGATGTTTGGCCACGATGACAGAGGTGCAGAGGAACACTGTACCAACGTTACCAATATAACAATGTAACACTGTACCCTGTGGTGGTGGTAGCATCATGCTCTGGGGCTGTTTTGCTTCCAGTTGAACTGGTGTGATGCACAAAGTGGATGGAATAAAAAAGAACCTCGGGATTCTTCAGCATCACGTCAAACCCTCAGCTAGATGGCTGAAACTTGGACACAGTTGGACAATGACCCCAAACAAACATCAAAGCTGGTTGTAGAATGGTTATAGAAGGCAAACATTAAGCTTAAAACAAGTCCTGACCTCAACCCTACCAAAGATATGTGGACTGTGCTTAAAAGACAGGTCCGTGCCAGGAGACACACATTATCCCAAGAAAAAGGTAAAATATACAACCTGCATTCTGCCAGGAGCATGTTGATGGCTACCAAAAGCATCTGGTCATGGTGAAACTTAGAGACATTTAACCAAATATTAGGTGTGCTGTATGTATAATTTTGACCCAGTGTTGATTATCAAAAACCCAAAATAAATTCAAACCTGTGCACCAAATTATTTCTATTAAAAATGTATGTTGTACAATTATTCTTCCCCGGAAAAACACAAGTTCAAATAATAAAAAAAAAAACCTATATTGCCATGACATTCATGCCATAACATTCGTTACTGTACGTAAGCTTCTGTCCACAACTGTGTGTGTGTGTGTGTGTGTGTGTATATATATA
>JAOVYU010000037.1:6970775-6981275 GCA_025674565.1 Synodontis membranacea | reverse complement strand
CACACACACACACACACACAAACTCCTAAGAGGAGTGTCAGTATGCTGTGCTCACTCTGATTGGCTCTGTCAGTCAGGGATGTGATGGGCAAGAAGCTTTAGAAGGCCTCCAAATTCAGCCTGAGCCTGTTCAAAAATCCTCCTAAGCTTCCACTCAGTATACTCACAGCCATCAGACAGCCTACAGGGGCCACACACAACTTCACTACAAATTTTTCTGGACATACACAATGTTTTTGAGGCGTTTCATCAAGCCATAATTACTACGAACAATATCCATAAACAATATTTTCCTTGAAATTGCATTCAATTCTCTAATAATGTGGTAAACCCTGAGCTCAGCTTACTGTCTGTATGGAGTCTCGCAAGTCCGTGTGGGTTTCCTCTGGGTTAGCTGGTTTTCTCTGACCTCCCCCGAACATGCCAGCAGGTAAACTCCCAACTTCTAAATTGTCCTAAAGTGCAAGTGTGGTTCTCTGCTTTAGACTGGTGTCCCATCCACGGTGTATTCCTACCTCATTGCCCAGTGTTCCTGGAAAAGACTTCAGATTCACCGTCTGGCCAGGATAAAGTGGATACTGAAAATGAATGGCTATTGTGAAACAGATAAAAATTTGAAAACTAAAAAAAAAAAAACTGTTACCTGAAGGGATCCATATATATTATATCAATCTTTAGCAAATGAGTCAGTCTTTCGCCAGTTTGTGTTTCAGAAGGTTTTATGTGTTTATGAGTTTTATGCTTTAAACAGTAAATAGTGATTCAGGTTTGGAGTTTTATCCCGACGATCAGGAGTAGTGTTTAGCAGCAGCCCAACGATACGAAAGCTGCCTTACGAAGCTCTTTCATAGCAGTCATTCTGACATGTCAGTGTCTCACGGACCCACTAATAAAAATCAGCACAGCAAGCTTTCAGCTCCAAATAGAATAAAAAGAAACAATGTGATATGTGACACACACACAGTTTATTATAGTGATAAAGGTTTGTGGACGTCTGACCAATCACAACCATAAGTGCTTGTTGAGCATCTTCCCCTCGTCCTTGCTGTTATAATAACCTCCCTTTACTGTTCTGGGAAAGCACCACACTAGATTTTGTAAAGTGGCAATGAGGATTTATCAAATTTAGCCATAAGGGCAAAAGAGGCAGTGACATCTGAGGCAAGGAGGCCTGGAGCGCAATCAGCATTCCAGTTCATCCGATAGGTGTTCGGTGGGGTTGAGTTCAGGGCTCTGTCCATGACACTTGAGTTCTGCCATACAAACCATGGCAAGCCATGTCATTGTGGATCCTGGAACAGGTTTAGGTTTAGATAAGCCTCTTACAGTAGTTACAGGTAAGGGGAGACAGTTGTATGCTTTAAATTTGTTTCAAAAGTTTGGTTGAGACCCACATATGAGTGTGATGGTACTTTTGGTACAGTTGCTTCACAGCAAGAAGGTCCGGGTTTGATCCCCAGGTCAGCCGAAACTCCTTCCTGTGCCTGCATGCCTTTCCTCTGGGTACTCAGGTTTCCTGAAACAGTCCAAAGATATGGATTACATCAATTGGCTACCCATAAGTGTAACTATGAATGTTTGTTCTGCGTTGGCCACTGCAGTGGATTGGTGACCTGTACCCCGCCTACTCGCTGAAGACAGCTGGTATTGTCAAAATATAATGTCAGAATAAAAATTTAAAAAAAAAGGGAAACGATAGTGAAAGTGTGTAAAGTACTCGTTAATGCACTGAGTGAGAGAAAAGCGTTGGCAGTCAGTCTTGGAGAAGGTCATTCTCATGGAGAGCGTGAAAGAGAACAAGAGTTTAAATCATGTTGAGATTATTTAATACTTGTCTTTGTTGCATTATTGTTACTGTGAATCAATAGATATGAGTATTTCATTTGCATCATTTATTAACAATGCATATAGCACTCTGGTATTCAGGATTAGGAGGGCTACTATAAAAAATGTATTCCGATTCATTTACTAATAACCCTGTTAAAAATGTAGTCAATAACCTAATCCAGGTACTACAAAATGAAAGTAATGTAACTGATTACTTTTGGTTACCTTTGGATTACCTCAATACCAAATATGCAGATGATGACGCCATGTTCACAGTTTAATTAAAGACAAAATAATGATGGGGTTTTTTTTTCAAACGTAACATAGGGCTGCAACTATTGATTATTTTGATAATCACTTAATCCGTCGATTATTTTCCCCCTAATTAACCGATCGGTTTTATTTTTCCAATGTATATTATATGAAAAAGTTATTTATTTAACATATTTATTTGCAGAACGCAAATAGCATTCAGCATTACAAAACCTTTTCCTTAACTAGGCTTAATTACACAGTACTTCACTAATTTATCAGATAATCAGTTACAGCATGAGAAAATTAACAAGTGCTTAATTCAACCAAACGGGACACTCAGACTAATGCAAGGTGATGGTTTGTACATCATTTACCACACTTTTTACAACTGCGTGTCTGTAGCTCAAGCCATAATTTTCTCAAATTTTCAACTGGCAAATTCATAATGAATAATGGCTGCCTATTTTAGTCACTGAAACTCTCCAATGGTAAGTTCGTTTTGTTTGCTGTGTGTGTACGAGGTTAATGAATCAACTTTTTGAGATCCTCATCAATGTGAATCGAAAGCATCCTGGAGGCCTGACACATAAAACATACATAAAGTATATTGTGTATGCTAAGAATATAAAATCATTTATCAGCAGTACTGGGTCAGAAACATAGGCTAGTTTAACTTTTTACAAGCTAATTGAATCAAATATCTTTGTTATATGCTGCCTAACAAAAACGTAAAATAGGTGTTATGAACGGATCAAGCAGGAGAAACAGGCTTCCACTGTTCCTCACATTCCCACATATGAATGATAATATTACTCACGTTAAAGCACGCGTATGTCATGACGCCAGCAGGGCCGTGTACTGTAAAGAGTTTCCATACCGTAGAGGAGGTCTGCTCCACCATTTCAGTCAAATGTGGTTTTTATGAATTGATGTAGCGCACACGGTGAGCTTCATAACACATTTCAATTGACGATAATTTTATTCTTGATTCGTATCAGTATTCTGATTACAGCTTTTTTTTTCCTGTAACTTTAACTGAACACCGTTGCCCTTTTTTTGCATCCGAATTATTCCATGTATTCCGTCACTCCCCGAGCCTGCTGGTATTTAACACCAGTGCAGTTTGGCACCAAAAAATTCAGATCGACAAACTTTCCATCCGATAACATGTCTCATTCCTGTTTATCAATTCTTCAAATGTTTTGAGCGTGTAATGTATTTAATATATTCTGCTTTTAGAAAGGATCATGGGTGGAACAGAATGACATTACTGGGTAGCAGTATTAGCTTGGTAAGTTCAGTTTCCAGCGCAAAACTAGAGACGCAAACATCGGACACCAAACGCATCTTTCCTGGTCAACTAAAATTGGGGTAAGGGTATGTCAATTTGATTGTTCAACCAAATTCTATTTAGTTCCTCAAGCTTACTTCTATGTTCCCAGATGAAAAATACAAACTATTGGTGAAAAGATGTCTGCTTAGGAGGAACAAAACTGTAAAAAAAAAAACAAAAAAAAAAAAAAACATTAGTTTTCTGCAAGGTATGATTTAGTATAGTTTTCCGAAGAGTGTGTAGTTCAGGGTTTTTTCAAAAAACTGTCCGGGGGAACCATCTGCACTCCATAGCATCAATATTTTGTAGATTCCAACGAGCCTGATCCAGCTAACCACCTAATTAGCCCTTCCTGAGTTGGACCATGTGTGCTGGGAGCAGAGAAACCTCAGAACTGTTCAGGTAGTGTTTCCCAAGGCTGGAGTTGAAAATCCTTATTTCCAGACTGATCATTCTTTCTCAGTGCCTTTGGCCACCTCAGAACTTGCCTTTATACCTTCTTATTACACCTCACCTCACAAGAACAATGAAATGCCTTTGTAATGCCTCACAACTATCAGGGGAAATGCTTCGGGAAAACATTTAAAATCAATAAAGTTGATGCTTTATGCCAATTATAACACCAGTTCACACCCGAATTTGTCTTGGTTGGGTCTACTCTCTACTCTTTTTTTTTTTTTTTTTGTGAATCAGTGGCTGGCAAATTATTTTTCACTTTCAAGTCAGTCAAAGTAACAACGTTTGATATTTTTAGACCTGAACTGGCTAATGGAGGAGGCCTGGAGAGTAAATTGGTCAGTGACTCAAATCATCCTGGATCCCATCAACAGCCAATTAGTGTCTGAAACAGAAGTCAGCTTGTCTTGATGCTTTTTTTTTTTTGCTTTTTTTTTCCGGCTATGCAGCCTCAGAAGTCATATTTTAGAAGTTAGCACTTTGACACCTTAGTATGTACCTGTAAAGAAAGATTTTCAGATAGGCTTCAAAAGGCAGCATGTGCCAGAATGTTGCCAAGAAACCAATATACAGTAATGCTTGATGAACCCAAAAGTTTGTTAGGTTAGATGGAATGAAGTTGGGGAAAATAGAGCAGCAATAACGATAATAGAAGATTAATAATTCTGTTAGACATTTCCTATTAGAAAAAAAATGTTAAAAAAAAATATAAAAAAAGAAAAAATATATATAATAATAGTAATAAAAAATTAAATTAAAAAAAAAAACAATTACAGAAAACAAGACTACAGTTTTTATCCACGCAGGCTGCTGATAGAGCTGATGGACCTGATTAAAGGGAGTGTGAAACAGTGAAGAATATATACCGTACTAGTATAGGCTGGCAAACTAAGAACTCTCAAAAGACAGGATTTTTTTATGACAACTATTCATACAGGCACGCATTCTGAATAGACAGTGGGTTTTTTTTTTTTTTTTTTTACATTTTAGACTGAAAAAATTTAAATGCGGAAGTAAATAATGGAGAAGCATTTGCAGCTGAGGTTGAGCTTCATGATGGAGAACAACATAATTGTGGTAGCAGCAAAATATTTGGGCTAGATATACTATTGCCTGGACAACGTCAATGCAAAGAACCAGCACAATCGTGCAATGTTCCAGAAATATCTGCTGTAATTATTTTTGTGCTTTGCAATGTTAGAACGTTTATTAGATGGCTTATAATTAGACTGTTTGGTACACAATGTTTATCATCAGAAAATTATAGAAACAATATGGAGGCATTAGCTTTAACATTCCTACAGCTAATGTCGTTGTTATATGACAGGTGCATTTCACTGTGTTCCCAGATTACACAGCAAAGTTGAAAATTCTTGGAAAATGAAAATACCTGAACGTTCCTCGAACTCAAATGTTCAGACTTATGTTCTGCTAACTTAAAGTTGTTACCAGAGTTAAGAAATTGTGTAGTGCATCCCAGGCTTAAGTTAGGATTTTTCACGTTGAGCTTGTAGAGAGTCACGTAGCCAGTGTGACTCTAAACCACTATGTCTGACTTCTAGGTGACTCTGAATGAACTAATTGTAAAACCTAAGTGTGTGTGTGTGTGTTTATGTGTGTGTGTGTGTGTGTGTGTGTGTTAGTAGCAGGGTGTGAGGGTGTAAGTTGACCTTCTTGGAAGCAGTCATTGTGGCGCCATGGTTTGACTTTGCCGTCATCTCTGTCCCTATACACACAGTTTAAAGTGTCATTCTGCTAAAAGCCTCAAACCTTGAATCCCCACAGGAGAGAAAGACAGAATAGCTTTTGTAGGTTTCTAGTGGAAGGGGAAGCAAAGGTGAGTGCCATAGTCAATAGGCACTGAGCATGTTAAGTTATAAATATATACTGTATAGGCAAAAGTATATGGACACCTGACCTTCACACCATGTGTGGGCCTTTCACAAACTGTTGCTACAAAGTTGGAAGTACTCAGTTGTTTAGAAATTTCTGTATGCTGTATAATTAATATTTCCCTTCATTGAAACTAACTGGCCCAACCATGTTTTATCATGACAATGCCCCTGTGCACAAAGCAAGGTCCTTGAAGACATGGTTTGCCAAGGTTAGCGTAAAAGAAAACTACTGGCCTGCACAGAACCCTGGCCTCAACCCCACCAAACACTATTGGGATTAACTGGAATAATTTGGGATAAAATGGATTCCGATCCAGGCCTTGTTCGACATCAGGGCCTAACCTCACTAGAACCTTTATGGATGAACGAGCACAATTCCGCAAACCACATTCCAAAATCTAGTAGAAAGCTTTCTACTAGAAATTAGTAGAAGGGAGTGGAAGTTATTTTAAGAGCAAAGAGGAGACTATATCTAGAATGTAATGTTGATCAAAACCAGTGTACAGCAATAGGTCAGACTTTTAGCAAACAGACAAATATAGACAATACCAAACGGGCATGTAAGCAAAAAAGACAAGGATCAAATATAATACTGGACAGGCTACACACAAGACAATTCAGGAGCAGTAACATCACTGTAAGATTGCCATGAGTGAGACTGGCAGTCTGGAGATCAGGAGCATAGAATGTGATTTTAAGTTTCTTGGTTGGTCAGTTGGGTTTTTTTTTTTTTCTGATATGGTAGTTGGTAGTGAATCTTGGGAATTGTAGTTAGCCTGATTCAGTTCATGGTAGAATGGGTGCCCAGTTCTGGGTTTTGAAAGTTCTACCTGGAGGGTTTCCTTCAGTTTCTTCATATTTCCCACCTTTCATTAACATGCCGGGTGTTGGATTAGATATTTGGTAGATACTTGGATAGTGGCTCAGCACCACTGATGTAATAGAACGCCTGTGTTTACACCAACATATGAGTTAGGTTGCTAATTAGTCTAAACTGATTCTGCATGGTGTTTGTGTTTGGATATTTTGATATTTGTTAATTGGCTGTCTTTTGGGTTGCTTTTGAGAGACAGACCTGGCAACCCTGTGTAATATTTTACATCTTAATGCAGTTTTGATCTTTGGTTTGAAATGAAGACAAATGCTTTAATAGCATGTTTAGGTTATAAGTAATTAATATAGTAGTTAGCTTGTTGTAATATCTTCTATATATGGCTGTTACTGTAATATGTCATCCTTGGCCCAGTGACAGGTAGTACAAAATGCAGCTAGACAAGAAAAAGTATTTCCAAGAAACACCATGAAAAAGTATCATATCACCATGGTTTTAGCTTTCTTTTCACTGGCTGTCTGTCCATGACAGGGTCCAGTTATAGTCTTATTGTTCATGTTTAAAGCTCTTGAAAGCCTAGCCCCTCCTGTGTATCTGACTTGTTCTACCCTGGTTTTGCACATAGGTCCCCGAGGTCCTTAGATCAGTTACTTCTGGACATTCCACAGTCTCTAAAGTGTAATGGTTCCATGTCTGCTCAGTGACTGCACCAAGGCTGTTTCTCTTTACATCTCTGACTAAAAATATAAATACGGATGTGTCACATTTAGTGTTTATATATTCATGTTCATCATCCGTAGGTTTTTAATTTTCTATATTACTTTGGCCAACCCTTGCTAATTAAATTGTACTTGCATATTGACCTTGCGTTTTTGTTTATTGCTTAGTGTTTACATAGTGATTAAAGATTCTGAACTGAAATCTTGTTTAAAAAAAAATTGGTTTAAAGGCCCACACTTTGCAAGGCTTTTTTTTTTTTTTTTTTTTTTTAATGTTAATTAACCTAGAGAAGTGCAGATAGTTTTCCTATAACAGAAAAAACATACTAAACTAATTTCTCTGTCACTGGGTTGTCAATGTCATATTTTTTTCATATACGTACATTTTTTATATATTTTCTTTTTAACCAAATTAAAAATCTGGATTTTTATTTTATTTTTTTTTTTTTGCTTGCCTGTTTCATTTAAAAATAAAAATAAACAGGAGGTTTTGAATTCTGAAATACTTAACACAAAGAAACTTTCAATATTTTAAATATTTAATGTTCAAGATTCTGCACCATTTCTACACCATCCTTATTTGAATGTAAGCAAAATTGTGATATCAGCCGTGTTAAGTGCGTTATAATAAAGGTCAGATTTTCCTCATTATCAAATCTATTGAAGCCTGTAATCAGATGCCACGCCAATGGAGTTGATCTAAAATGGATCATAAGCTTTTGCACAGACCTGTGGAGTCCATACCAGCTCGAGTGCATACTGTCATTAAAGCAAAAATCCAAACATACAAAATACTAAAAAAAAAAAAATTTGTCAAAGAATTCTACTTTTCACTCAAGTTGTTGTTCGTAAAATGTTTCAAAGAAAATTGCATTAAATTAGTAAAGAATGCAAAATAGAAGCATTTTCACCAGAGGTCTCCAACTTCTGGACCCCACTGTATGCACTTTTAAATGCTGTAAAAAAAAAAATGTTTAACATAAAAAAATGTAAAATATGCCCCAATGGTCCATAAGATCCATTTATGTAACTAAAAATTTTAAATTCAGTTTTTAAAGGTATTTGTGTATCCAGAAGAAAATAAAAAAAATACCAAGATGTTTCCATCCCAGTGGCAAAGAATGGAACAGTTTAGTACTCTTTTTTTTTCTTGCAATGTATTTACTCTCCCTTTCATGAGCCCTTCAGTCTGTCAATACCCAACGGCCATTAAAAGGTGTGCGTGCCATGACAGGCGATTGCACCCGTTCATTATTTTTCACAACCAGAACAGAGAGCTATGAGAGAGACAGAATGGAGTAGTCTTCATTTGTGTGGACTTAGGGGGTGGTGTGTTGAGGGAGTGGGGGGTTTTCATTAGTGAGCTGATTAATTGGAACGCTGCCCCAGGTTCCTATAGATTATTATGAGGGAGACAATTAGAGTGAACCTGAAGAGCAAATTCAGTGCACTATGGGAGCAGGGCATGGGATTGAGACAGGGATTGAGAGCTTCATTGATTTCAGTAAGGCTTATTAAAAGCACAGCAGATGGATAAAACCTCAACCTCATCGTAAGACGTCTCATTCTAATCAAAGTATACAAACAACACTGCAGTGTTAAAATTAGTGATATAGGAATGCGAATCGAGGCAGGGCTGCTGTTTAAGTCCACCGTTATTAAATATTTATGTTAATGTTTTGGCGAAGACTTTGTTTTTTTTAGAAGAAGAATCTACAGTTCCTGGTCTCATCCTGCACGTTTCGCAGATTAAATTCCTGTTCAATGCAGACGACCTGCTTTTGCACTCCTCTGCTGAACAATGCTGCACTGAACATGGAAAAAAAAAAAACTCAGAAATAATCAAGATTTCAGAGAACAGTCAAACTGTTCTTCGGGGTAGTTAATCATTCCTCCAGCTATTACTATTGGGTCACCTTTTTTTTTTTTATAGGAAATTTGTCAGGCAGAGAATGAAGTGAGAAGAATCATACAGAGCCAGGAATAGGTATATCAGGAAATGCAGCTCAAAATGCAACTGTATGTGACACTGGTTTATTGTAGGGCATCACACACACACAAACACTCACGCACACACACACACACACACCTACCCGGCACATTTTTATGAAGAACCCAGAGGAAATCTGCACGCTCATACAAATCTAAACTCTGTACAGACAGAAAACTGAGTTTAGGATCAAACCCTGAGCTGTGAAGCACAAACATTGACACTGCTCTACCATGCCACCTAGAGGTCCATCATGAAATCATATGTAACTATTTACTTGAACCCTGTGTCACACCACAGACTAACCATGTCATAAATCTATTCATACTGTACCTGTGTAAGGAGCTGCATGCTCTAGAGCACTAGTGCAACCTCTGTCATTCATTTTCCAGCTACGTAATGGTTTTAGAGTATTTAAAAAGTTAATTGATGTTGCATTTTTTTTTTTCTGAAGTCTTGCCAATCCCTGTGCTTGCATAAGTTTTAAGCCTTTTATTCCCACTTGCCTTTATGTGCCTTGATATCAATGCTTTGTCTGTAGATCACCCTTGAGCCTTGTTGAATTCGATTGTTTGAATTTTGTCCTACCTTATCATTGCGGAAATCTGGACTGTGATTTCATTTTGTTTGCTGCAATGTTAATTAATCCTCTTGCAAATGGATCCTCATTCTGCTTCATGAGTCTTGGTATATGCTGGTATATTCTGCAATAAAAGCTGAGGTCCAGTAATACAAGTGTTATTTTACAATCATCTGTAATTGTCATGAGAGAAGACTCTAACTGAATGAAAATAGATGCAATTAAATTAGTTGAACAGAACTAAAATCCCTTGATATCATGAATTATTTAGCCAGGATGTATATAATGAAATCATGAGTTTGAATGTGATATTCGTTTGCTCTCTGGGTTCATTTTTTGAATGGGCTAAAATTTCTAACTGTATTTATTCATAATGTTTACTTTGTTGATCCACTTTATGTACCTTTTGCAAAATTTCAGGTTGGACTTGTTATCAGAGCAGGCATAGTTTTACTTAATAAATGAACTAAAATCCCTCGATTTCATAAATCATTTAGCCAGTTAGGTATGCGGTAGGAAGACTTAAAAGTTACTACTTAAAACACTACTTTTGCAACTTGTAATCAAGAAATACCACATTCAGTCCTCTATCTATCTATCTATCTATCTATCT
>JAOVYU010000037.1:6863044-6874650 GCA_025674565.1 Synodontis membranacea | reverse complement strand
GATAGATAGATAGATAGATAGATAGATAGATAGATAGATAGATAGAATAATTAGAACCTCATAATCATATAATAGAATCATATACGAACCCTACACTACATGGTGCTGGTGCTCCAGTACAGTGAGTTTGATTTTGTGTTAGGGTGTGTGTACGTGTGTGTGCGTGTGTGTGTGTGTGTGTGTGTGTGTGGGTGTGTGTGTGTGTGTGTGTGTTTAAGATGGGGTTACATACAGCAGAGCATCAACGGTGCCACCTGTTGACCACCGACTGTAAGATTCACTCTGATTCAGCCAGCAAAAATAATTTGATGCTGATTCGATAAATCTTTGCATACACTCACGTTTGAGTTACACTTGTGAGGACCTTCTATGAACCTAATGATTAACCCAGCTAATTAATGCTATGCAACACCTACATCTATTCCTAAGCTTAAACGAAGTAACCAAAACGAAATATTGTGACTCTTATAGATTTTTATTTTTTTTTAATTGTCACATACTCCTATCCATGTAGGTTAGGAGTTTGGTCCCTGGCAAGTTATAAAATCATGAAACCACACAACCACCCACACAGATTAATCTGATCAAAGGTTTAATCTGTTCTAGGTTTCATCAGGCCACATGTTTTAAACAAGTAACCAAGTCGATTTTATTTACAGTGTGGCAATGAATTTTTAGCTGATGATTTAATTAGGAAAGGAAAGGTAAACTAATGTTTTGACCCCGGATACCATACGTAGGCTACGAGAAGGATGTTATATAGGAAAGGTTTCTTCCAGGGGCAGACATGCGCACACGCACACACACACACACACACACACACACACACACGAAAGGCCATTCGTCACAGCATGACATCACAGGTCACTTTTAGTGTTATTCAGATGAAGTGCTCATGGGCAATTGCCTCATTTCCTCATTCATCCTCACCTATTGTGACTTTGTTAGAATGAAGAATAAACTTCTCTGTAAATCCCCAAAACTCCATTCACTTGTCATGAACAGCTATCTACATTATAATGTGCCTGGACTGTTTTTGGTGTCTTTTACCCGAAGCCCTAAACAAATAAACTAGACGGTTTCTGTTTGTGTGATAGATTGCTGTCTTTTTTTTTTTTTTTTTTTGTCTTAAAATTTACATTTTGCATTTTATTTCACGACGTTGTTTTTGCCACATGTACACAGGATGCAAATTATGTGCATTTTGCAAACTGCACAATTGAAATGGAAAGCATCAAAACCCTTCTGCTGCAGTACTTTTGCAACTACTGACAAATTACTCCTGCCTGCTATAATCAAGCAAAAAAAAAAGTGGATCGTATGCTGGTATGTTGTGTGTGTGTAATTATCATACAGTATATGTCAGGATATATCTACAATAGTTTTGTATTTAATTCTATCAATATAGATTTTTTTTTTTTTTTTTTTTTTTTTAGAAAAATCACCAATGGGAGGGTGGCTTAAATGGCTTCTCTTTTGAGTCTAATTCATCTCAAGGTTTCTTTCATTGAATGGCTAAGGGAACTCACAAGAAATCGTTATCCAGTTCTCTACAGCCATTATTTAGTCCATTTTATCGACGTCAGAAGCTGCTTTAGCACAGGCCAAGAAACAAACCACAGCAGCGCTGAAGAGATCACTGGGTGCAACCTTCCAGCCGTCCATCCAGGACTTGTATCTAGCCAACCTAAAGAAGTGAGCACAGAAGATCATAACCTACTCTACATACCTAATCCAGCCATAACTGCTCCTAATCAGATATGACACTCTTCTTAATTTTTTTGTGCTCCTTGTTGTTTTCTGTATGTATTCAAATAGCTAGTACAATTTGGAGCAAACAGTCCTCCTGTACACAAAAGAGGGGTCCATAAAGGCATGGTTTGCCAAGTGGTGTGGAAGAAACCGAGTTGCCTGAACAGATCCCTGACCACAACCCATCGGAACACTTTTGGGATGAATCGGAACATTGACTGCACACCAGACCACCTCACGCCACATCAGTGCCCAGCCTCACTAATGCTCTCATGACTGAATGTGCAAAGATCCCACGAGCCACACTCCAAAATCTAGTGGAAAGACTTTCCAGACGAGCAGAGATTACCACAGCGCCAAAGTCTGGAACGGGATGTTCAGCAAGCATGTATGAGTGTGACGGCCAGGTTTCCATAACCAATTGGCCGTATAATATACTTTTATCTTATCATACCGAGTGCCGACTTCAGATATTTCCTTCATATTAATGATATGAATATAGCTACCTTTTCCGCTTCGTTCATGTGGTCCTGCGCTGATTGAGTGCAAATCTATTGCATGGATAAATGAAATCCCTGTAATCAGTCCACCAAATGCAAACATCATTACAGAACAGTAATTTTATTTTTTACTTTTTTAACCACAAATTGCATATGAAAATTCAAATATAGAAATACAGTGGTGTTTATATGTTGCGCATAATTGTACGTTTTTATTCCATATTACTACAGTAGCGTAGTTTTCTTCACATTTTCCCGCAGGGTTTCAGTAACAGCTGGCCTGAAAATCTCTTTGGAGGTGGAAGTGGTTGTAGCAAATTTGTAATCAAGGAAAGTACTACAGTTTGACCAATATTATACAAGAGCAGTAGATGGATCCGACATGGTGATACAGGGTTAGGCTAGAGATAGCTGCAGTATATAACTGGATGTATTCCTATTTCTTTGTCGAGCATGCCATGCCAATAAAATATTATGCTTATGCATCAAAGGTTTGTATGGAGTAATGAAAAGCATAACTTACTAGGATATGCATGAAAGGAATGTTCCAACATTTTTTTGTTTTTCAACTTAATCTACCACTTCCCCTTGCCACTGCTGCTCCAAACAGAGAGAAGCTAGTTAAGGTGTTTTTGAACATGCCCCACTGGAGGAGACCCCAGGGCAGACCCAGTACTTGCCGGAGAGATCATTCTTCACAGTGGCCTTGGGAAAGTCTGGGGATCCCCCAGGATTAGTTGGAATCTGTAGCTGGGCGTAGAGAAGTCTGGGCTGACCTTCTCCTGTTTCCATCAAGAACCCACCAGGAAGAGTAGAAGTAAAATGAATGAATTAATGAATAATTAATGGGTGAATGGATGGATGGAAAATTAAAACGCTGCACTGACAAATGAACTGAAAACAATGGAAAAGTCATTAACAGAACATCACTTCAAATGCATTAAGGGCAGTTGTTTGGCAGGTACTGCTTTTGCCCCACAGCTCCAAGGTTCCTGTTAATTCTTTAAAGTCGTGTGTAGATAAAAACCATTGATCTGTACACTTTGTCCTTTCAGACATGGGACTACTTTTTCAGAGGGAAGAATTTGAGGTTGTGTATTACCAAGATAGATATATGAATATGGAAAGAAAATGCAAAGGCACACACAATTTGAATATTTTTGTACTGCTACAGTGTTGGGATGTTAGCTAAAACTATATGAGAACAGCTGTGGAAAACATTCTCTCATGTCCGTCTCATTTTAAAAACCATTATTATCAGAGTGGTTTTATATTAACGTCATATACAGTAGTTGCTGAACTCAACAACTCCCCTTCCAGACTGCCTTTATGAGCAGGTCTCTGGTAAACATGTTTTCTCTTTTCTTCTTAGTACGGGGGGGGGGGGGGATGAATCCTTTACTTTTGGTGATTCAGCTAACCAACAAACTCTTATTGAACTGAATCAATTGTGTCAGAGAAGGAAAAACACTAAGCGAACTGTGACACTTCAGCACTGGCTTCTGGGAACAGAGCTTTATGGGGTGTTTCTTTATGTGGTGGGGGTAATGTTTCGTAGCTGCCCTGAGAAACCACAGCCATTTCTTTCAGGAGCGCCTCAAAGCCATTCACTGCCCCTGTGAGTTTAATGGCATGAAACCAATTCCACTTATTTTCCATCGTCACTCTGGGATTGACTGTATGATCAGGCGTAGCTCATCATCAGCTGGAGACATCAGAAATGAAGGATCTGGAGCGATGATGGTTTTATCATTCGAATGTCCATGACTGATAAGATGAAAAGAAAACCAAGGTATTTGTATGGTAATTTGTATATTCCCATTGTAGCCTTATTACTGTGGCTGTGGGTGGGACTTGAATAGAATGAACCATTCACACTTTAAAAAAAAAAAATCATTAGCATCTCTAAGCACCTGACACCTGCTGACACATACTTGATTTAATGAAGACAAAAGACTAGTTAAAATGGTCCACTTGGAAATTAACTGTAATCACCTACTCTATGAGTCTGCTGAAAATTAGGATTGGGTGGTGGAGTAAAAAAAAAAGTACCCTTATTTGAAGACATTTGTACATATGTGCGTATTTATTTATCATCACAATTTACATGACTTTGTTTTACTAAAAATGTGAAACATTAAAAATGTATTCCATAAAAAAAAATGTAATTTAAACTTTATTTAAAATTCTCTACTGGTTTCTTCTAGCAGTCTCTCATTTCAGATCTGTCACTACACAATATAAGATAGACGAGCAAGTTGTATTGGATAGACAAGAATGATGATGCGCTTTTGAAGGTCAGCCATTTTAAAAAGCTGTGCCCCGGTTAATGGTGATGGCATAGCTTGCTTGTGGCTTAGGTCTAACCTCAGTTCCTGATATTTGGGGAGATGAGCTTGCTAGTCCCATCTTTATATCCTGCTCAAGGTACGATAAGAGGCAAGGGGATACAAGTGGATCTCTCTCTCACACACATATATCCCACATATCAGTACTGTAAAGGCTAAGATGCCTTAATTATTTACATTTAAGTCATTTGGCACACGCCCTTATATAGAGCAACTTACATATATTACATTTTATACAACTGAGCAGTTGTGGGTTAAGGGCCTTGCTCAAGGGCCCGGCAGTGGCAGTCATGGTGAGACTGGGATTTGAACTCACGACCTTCCGGTCAATAGTCCAGCGTCTTAACCACTGAGCTACTATAAAACAAAACCTTAAGGAGCTCTTGAAGACCCCCCCAGAGAACCCAAATAGAATCACACAGACATGCATGAAAGAACACATGAAACTCAGCACAGACAGGGGGTAAAAAAAAAAAGCAGTATCTGGGATTTACCCGCTGTTCTACCCTGACTTTATTTATTGCAATAAATAGCTAAGCCCAAAGATTGCCAACCCTAGTCCTGGAGGACCTCCTGTCCTGTCCTGCTGATTGAGTGTATTAAATCTGAAACAGCACTAAAATGTGCAGGATAGAGGGTATTCTGGGATCAGGTTTGGGAACACGTGGCCTTGCCCAATAAAAAAAATCAGATATGTTCATCACTCTGAACACCAGGTGGCAGTATTCTCCCACTGATCTCTTTCCTGGCCCTGCTGTGCAGTTATGTTCAGCATGGTATCTTGAAGCTTCTTCAAAAGATTCTGAGCAAGCCTCAGAGAGCAGACGTTGAGCTGGAGTTGGTTGAGTTGGTCAGTTGTCTTGCATGTCTTAAGCTCTAACCTGCAGCAAGTAACACGTAGTGTATTAAATATTACAGCTCATAAAATAAACATCACGTGCTTTACTGTAGTCCATTTACACGCACGTGACAGTCTGAGGAGAGAAGAGTAAAGACCTGTAGGGACTTATTTTATTATTATTTTTAAAATTTATTTATTTATTTATTTATTTTTTAAGAAAGCTTGCAAACTTGAGGGACCGGGATTTAAAAAAAAAAAAAAAAAAAAACAAAGTCGCGTGAGATTTTTTTTTTACTTTGATGTTGAACTCTCGCGATAGCTCGTGCAAGGGTTGCCAGGTTAAAAGAAATTCCCACCCAACTGCAACTCCAAATGTTTAGAATATTTCCCAGAGAGTGGATGGGTTTTCTGTTTCTCCTTGACATAGTTAGCTTGCTTTGCTCAGTCACATTGCTCAGTTACAGGTTACACAGGGGCATCTTGTACATCTTGTACATCACCACTATTTGTTGCTATTATTTGTGAAATTAACAATTTTTTTCCCAGTGTTTCTAGTGTATAGTGCCACAGACCATCTCCACTTTACATTCATTTACAACTGTATACAAAAAACAGGACTAAACACAACCTCAGGGACTGGTGTTTTTAATCTCGCGGCCATGACGCCTACGGCATCACCAACTTTCAGACCCGTGATCTCCAGATGAGGGCCAAACCCGTCCCCTGTTCCCTGTTTCTCACATTACGTCACAGCCCTAGATACTTACTTCCATTAGTGTGACCATTGAGGGTGAGATGTGTACAGCATTGCGCACTCGGCACTTGGACTGTTTTGAGTACACCATCTGGGTACTTCTTAGTGCACTGCGTGTTGCCGTACTGCTCAGTGTGAAAGCACTTATGCACTGAATAAAGCAAGTGTAAGTAGTAAGTAATAGCAGTAGGGTAAGTAGACCTTATGTTAAAACTATGAGTGAGTTATTTGTAATCACACTATTCAATGTCACATAAATGAGGATGGGTTCCCTTATGAGTCTTAGCCTGGTTCCGCTCAAGGTTTCCTCCTTATTTCGTCTCAGGGAGTTTAACCTTGTATACTTTCCTGTATGCAGTACACACACACACACACACGTATATATTCACCTAGATGTGTAATGATGCTGTTGCTCAAAAACACAACCGTATGCTGTCATGCCATGCCATGTCGCGGTCATGACATCTTTTTCTGTTTAGACAAAGGAGCCCACATGCCCTTCTTCTGTGACAGATAAACAGATCTGAGAACGGATAGTCACTGTTTGGTGTAAATACGATTGAAGGGCCATTACAAAAAAATGACCTTTGTCAAAAAACAAAACAAAAAAAACACAGGTCCAAAGACAAGGTAGGCTATCAGTGCATGCATGACAAACATGTAGCTTGGTGCTGGTGTGATCAAAATACAAAACAGGCAAGAAGACACCCATTTCAGTTCCATGTCTTGCACAGGAGGGTCCTTAGAGAACAAAGTCACATCAGCCCTTTCAAAAAGTTGTAGCAGGTTTGTGTTTCTCCATGGAGATACTATCCATGGTGCTGTGAGGCAGTTCAGTGGCTGCCACATACACCTTTTAGTTTTGGAGTGAATGCAAGAGCCCCTAGGACATGGAACGTTACTGTTCCAGCAATGGTGCACTACCCAATTGCCAGAGTAATAACTTTTCTTCAAGGACTCCGTGCTAGACAATGGCAAGTCCTCAGCTGACAATTCATTCTGAAGTGCCAAACCCCACAGGCACAGGACCTGGCTTGTGTGCTAAAACTCTCCTGAGCATACATGCTGTCTTGACTCTGCTAAACATAGAATAGTTTGTGTCATGCTGAGGAGAAAACATGCTAGCATTAGGACAGCAGGGGATATGGAAAAAATGACAAGAAGAAAAACAAACTGGTGGCTGGTGGACAACTGGCTCCAATCCAGCTGCTGTAGCAAGCTTAGTAGTGAACACTGTATCATAGGTGTGATGCTAGAGACAACCTGATCATGCTAGCAATGCTGAACCACAGGCTCCACAGTCTGTACAAAGCACTGAGTATAGAGAACACAGAGGAAAAAAACACAGAGGGAGGAGAATGACGGATGAATGAGGAAATCTGACTCCACAATGGCTGCAGCTAATGAAGTTAATGCAGCAGGCTCAGCAGTGCACAGTATACAGTGCATCGAGGGAAAACCACAACTCTGAGCCCAGAACACTGAGAGACGGCCTGACCCAGCACAGAGAGGAGGGGAGAACAGAGAGAACCCGACTACAGTCCTATTATGTGCATTAGCTGTGTCCAGTTAACTTAGTAGGTTCACAAGGATTCCGTGCGGTAGGGCAAGAGAGACCCACCCAACCATTCTAGCAGCGCATATGCACAGGCCCTTTTGTCAGCAAGAGGGTGGGGGATGTGAAAAGCTCTGAGAAGGGAGAACCAGGACAAGTGGGAGAATGAGAGGTGGGTGCTGCTGCTACTAAGCAAATATCACAGAGCAAACTCGCTTACAGTGCGGTGAGTGAAGTTTAAAAAAGTCAGCATTGCTATTTAGTGTCATCAACTTGATTCTCAGTACCACAGAGTTGCCCAAAAGTTCTAGAAATACATCATGGTAGTAGAGGAAAAGATATTAGGCATCTATTACTATTTTGGGAGCACAAGTGACCTATATCTCTAACCGTGGGAACAAGCTGTTAAGCTCCATATATATATATATGTGTGTGTGTGTGTGTGTGTGTGTGTGTGTGTGTGTCCAGAAAGGGAGAGGTGGCTAGTGATAGTTTATTTGTTGCAAATACTAAGCCATGAATTTGTTGGAAGGTCTCTCTCTCACACACACACACACACACACACACACACACACACCTCACCTGGTGGTTAGATCTGTTTGGTCAGTGTGATAGGATTTCTTTCTTTTTTTCTTTTTTTTTTAATAGAAGATATTAGCTTGTACCTGTCTAAGCATAATTACAACCCCACCCAAAAGCCATCATTAAACCTACAAGTTAGGGATTGCCAAAGCAGTGAGCAACACTCCACAGATAAATGGCCTAATTTTCCGAAACGTCCTTCAGCATGAGTCAGAATCTTCACAGGGTAGCTGAGGCACAAGTGCTTCCAACTGGATTGATTGCGAATACAACCAACAGCATAATGGAAAACAGGAACTTTGACCTGCTGCCTTTTAGGGTGGGGGCGGGTTTGGCCTGACATTCACCGGGCTGTAAATGCAATAAGTGTCACGACGATGCCAGAGGGAGGCTGAATGAACAGCATATTATTTTTTTTTAGAGCACAACATATTTACAATAAAGGAAACTGCTCTGCTCAATTCTATAAAAAATAGAACTAAAAAAAAAGAAAAGAAACTAATATTAGCCGGACAAGATTAAATTAAATGTTAAGCATACAACAGAAATATTGTATTCTCTAGCCAGTTCCTTTCTGTCTAGGAAGTGTGTGTGTGTGTGTGTGTGTGTGTGTGTGTGTGTGTCAGACAGGAGGAGATGTTAAGACACACCCTGTCTATCAGTATCACTCTAAAAGACATTACAGACATTATGTATGTGTCCGTGTTTCCAGGTCAGAGCAGGTGATTTTGATGGGTAATAAAAACAGTCGAATTCGATTTTCCTGTATGAATATTATATATCACTGGGGTAATGAGTGATAGCAGGAAGAGGCAGAGTGATGTAACTCAGTAATAGCTACATTAACTATTTAACATGAGCTAATGTTCTAGACTTCTAACCTGCTGCTCTCACTGATATGCTTCTGAGCTTAGATATTGCTCTTCCTGCTGGGGAAAGACAATTATATGAAAATTATGCCTTAGTGATATTGTTTTGCATGTGCATATGTAAGCTTCTTCCCAGCAGCGAAGTCGATTTTGTTCCCCTCACGCTGCGTGCAAGCTTCATCGTGTCAGCGGTGCAGTCTGTGAAAAGGAGGACTCCAGAGGAAGAAGAGATACAACTACAGAGATATCAGAATCTGACAGGATGACAAGTGCAACGCATAGAGGGAGTCGAGAGCACACCTTTCACATCATACTGCACATCAAAACAGCACAATCTCCATCATATACGGTCCACTCTTCACCTCCTTCCTGCATCACGCACTCCATGTCGTGCTGTGTGTTCACACCATGAAAGTGTCACACGTGCAAGTGACTGAATTTTCCAACAACAACAACAACAAAAAAAAAAACATGGATATAATTTGCATGTGAAAATAACTGAATCATGACAATATCACACAGAACCATGCAAAATTAATAAATTAAAACAAATTAATTGTGAAAAAATGCACGTGAAAATAAATGAATAATGCAAAAAAAAAAAAGAATGTTAAAATAAATGAACTGTGAAAAAAATGTGTGAAAATAAATGAATAATGCAAATAAAAAGAATGTGAAAATAAATGAATCATGCAAAAAAAAAAAAATCACAGGTAAAAAATAAATGAGGAATGTGAAAAAAAAGGACATGAATATAAATGAACCTTGCAAGAATTATCATGTGAAAATAAATCATGCAAAAATCATGTGCAAATAAACAAATCATGTTAAAAGAAATTCCATGTGGAAAATAATCATGTAAAAAAAAAAATTATGAACATATAAACTAAGGTGAAATTCACACGTTCTCTAACTTCATTTGTGAATTTGTGAAGTTAGTTCACAAGCCATCTGTTAATAATACAGATCAATAAGCACACAGAATCAGGCTATGGTCAAAGACGTATATGCATTTTGTGCAGAAAAGCTTTACTGCAGTGTGTTTTTGAGAAAGCTACATTTATGCTTTTAAAAAATGAAGAGTGGAATCAGATTTGTGTGAAGCAATATGTAGTCATTTTTATTCCCCAAACCTGCAAGCTGTAAGTGATTCAGCTGGTTTACTCGATTTATGTGATCAACTCTCACTCTCTGTATTATACGGCAAAATCTGCTGAGATATATTGTTTGCAGCAGCTTAAACTGAAATTCCTGATAAATGAAGTGTGTTGCTACTGCATATTTGTAAGCTGCGTTTCAGCATGTGCTTTAGAGAGCGAGTGATAAAACACAGACAGAGTGTTACATTGGTGCAATAGGGTGGGCTTCTCGCTCGATACGACTGGATTGATTGGATACTTGCTCTATTCTACGATTGATTTCTCACAAAATGTAGTCATTTTTACCCACATCCCAGCAAGCACGTGATACTCGGGCCCTGTATTATGCAGCAAAATAATGTATGTTGAAAAGTACTGTTTGCAGCAACACAAAAAGTGAAATTCCTTGTCATTGAAAGTGCAAGTTTTAATTTTTTTTTGCATGAGGCTTCTTGATGGCATAGATTTCAAAAACAACGACATGGACGAAATCCAACAAAAATGCATGTCCAAGGAGATCGTCACCTATCCGTATTACTCATGGTGTCAAGATAGACAGAAATGGCATACTCCACCATTCTCAGTTTCTATCAAAGTTGTCTGTGCTGAATTTGTCCAAAACCATACATCATTATGGAAAACAGCATCCGCACATGTTGGGATTTAGCTTACTAGTTAATAACATGCCCTGCACTCAGGAACAGAGCTAGGAATTCCCTGAGAAATATTGCTCCAGGCTCCAAATCATCTTTAATTTCACACTGTGCTTTGTGTACAATAATCAGACATCAGAACGCCCCCCTGCAGATATGGGCCTCTATGATTTTCCTGACCTTTCACCCCATTGGTGAAAGCTTTGTCTGTGCTACCCAGTGTACACCATTACTATACCATCAAAAATGGTTGTGCAGAAGTGAAATTACGTTTGGCCCCTTATATGTACTAAACATGGCAGTTAAAAAATAGAACATGTTTGTACTGCTGTATGAACAAAAACTACATTTTTTTTTGTTTGATTTTGATCCATGAACTCTTGAATTCCACCAGTATAAATGTTAGAATTAAATGTGTTCAGATACTTAGATTAGGTAATAGAGTGTCTTTGTAAAATATCCTAGAATTCTCTTTATGTAAATGGTACTGCCCAGCTGACTAACAGAGTATTATGTGAAATGAGTTATGGTGTCAGAAAGGCTTTTTTATTTTCACCCTGCGTGCATGTGTGTGTGTGTGTGTGTGTGTGTGTGTGTGTGTGTGTGTGTGTGT
>JAOVYU010000037.1:6815310-6828867 GCA_025674565.1 Synodontis membranacea | reverse complement strand
ATTACTACTATATATATATAATTATATATATTTTTTTTTTTTTTCTCAAAAACACACAATCCAGAATGAAACAAACCAGTCACATGCCCTAATTGCTCTGCCTTTTATTAACGGATGCACAGACTTTCAGTCACATTGCTTTTGCTGTATACAGTATACAGTATACGACAAATCAGACGTTAACACACAGTGGTATTCACTGTAACCTTACAGATCTTGGTGGCGTGTACTTGCTTGAGTAAACACCATCTCATACTATAAACAGAGCTGGAGCCATGCTGTCCTTTGCTCTCTGCTTGTGTAAGTAGTGATCCTCAAATTACACACAGCCCATTAAAGGCCTGTAGCTGAAGGGATTGTTTATAAGCGTGTGCATGCAACAGAAAGCGAAAGACCGAGAGATGGATCAATGACCGAATAGTTTTCTCCAGATCTGACCCACTGAGATGTTACCAGACCAACGAGCTCTTCTCTAAACACACGCATGTTTATGTCCAAGCTAAAAGAGTCATGTTTTGGCAGGTTGGCAGTGCTGTAGAGCTGATCAGATTTATGCCACTTGTTCATTTTGTCTTTGTCACTGTTGACCTGCCAAGGTCTCGTAATAACAATTCCCACGTTGCTCGGGCTTTCAGGAAAGGTTTGCAGCATCATGAATCAGTGTCGCCGGCCAGTGCAGTAAACCACATTCAGCCCGATTTGTCATGGAGCCTCAGAGAGTCAGGATCCTAGGTGAAGCAGTTATTTCGGACCGTTTTCACATGGCAAACCGTATTTTATGCTTGTGAGGTGTTCTTTGACCTTTTTGCTGCTGTTTGAGTCCTTGGCCTCTGAATATTAACAGCGCACACTGTAAAAACGGAAACACTTCCATATATATTTTTTTTTCCTGTAATACAAAAAAAAAAAAAAAAAAAGCTTACGTGGTGTGACATGCCACTGGCATTGGTAATGGGGTCTTTGAACTGTCTGCAGTTTTTCAGAGCAAACGCAACGAGCCTGTAGAGAACACAGGAAGACCAAATCAACTCTTACCTGAAGCTTCATGCTGTGTTTTTGGCTCATTAGTGTAGCCTTGGATACATACTGGTGTTTTTATTTATTTCGTTATTTCTTTATTTATTTTTTAAAGAGATTAGTTTTATAATGTCATTTTTAAATCAGCCTTTCTGTCCCCACACTTTCCATGTTTCTAAGCTTTGAAATTGAACAGTGTTTTTTTTTTTTTTTTTCTCCCCCCCCCCTCCAGAATAATATTAGGAAACTTCTTGCACGTTAACGAATAACTTATCGCACGCTTCCCACTTTGCCTGCCCTTTTTGTGAGCTTTTACATTTACACAGATACGGTGTGTGGAGTATTTCAGGAAAGTTTCATTGTAGTCTTTCTGCCTAAATAAGATGATTATTATTACTAAGATTATTATCTTATATTTATACTGATAATTGATTGCCCTAAAACACTTCACTCTATGTAATATAACTTCAACATGCAGCAGGTGCAACAGATCCTCTCTGTGTTCTGTTTTATCTAGGCAGCAATTATAGCTGACTTTTACAAAAATTAGTTCGTAATTTTCCTCTTCTTGATGAAACAACCGAGATTCTCCTGCCCACATGGACACCACCAAATCGTAGACTTCTGCCCTTTTAAAGGCCTCAAGGAGCTTTCTCTGATTCATGTATACACTGTATGGCTGAAAATATGTGCAAACCTGATCATCACACCTGAATGAGCTTGTTGGACGACCCATTCCAAAACCACGGGTATTAATATGGAGTTGGCCGCCCAGTGCAGCTAATGACATCCTTCACTGTCCAGGGAATGCTTTCTACGAGATTTTGGAGCGTGACAACGGGCATTTTGTGCCATCAAAAGAGCGTTTGTGAGGTCGGCGCTGATTTTGGATTCCAGTTCGTTCTGGAGTAGTGTTCAGCCCTGTGCAGGCCACAGGAGTTCCTCCACACATTCGCCAAACCGTGACTTTATGGACCTCGCTTTGTGCAAGGGTGATTGTCATCTCTAAACTGTTGCCAGAAAATTGAAAGCATACAATTGTTTACAGTTTGTGTACAATTGTCTGCACTATACATTCCGGTAGGTGGTGTTCTCCTCCAAGGAATCCACCAAACCCAAATTCATCCATCAGACTTATCAGATATTGAAGTGAGATTGATCACTCCAGAGAACCTTTACACTAAAAGTGGAATAGTGGCATAGTGATCTTTGGCTTGTCTGCAACTGCTCGGGAATGGAAACCCATTTCATGACACAGCCAGCGTACAGTTCTCGTGCTGATGCTGCTTCCAGAGGCGGTTCAGAACTCTGTAGCGAATGATATAATATCTGATTTATAAACATCTCATCACTCAGCGGTCCCGCTCTAAGACTTTGCCTGGTTGCTTCCTAGCTGAGCTGTTGTTGCACCTAAACTTGGTTGTCTAGGGCAGATCTAACGGAGGGAGATGTTTATAAGCTGACTTGTGACAAAGGCGGCATCCTGTGGCAGTATGACTCATTCTGCTGTCACTGTTTGCGTGTGGAGATTGCATGGTTTTGTGCAATGTACCCGATAGCAATGGGTTTGGCTGAAACACCTGAACGCAATAATTAGATGGGTGGGCACATACTTTTGGGCATGCCAGTTTAAGTGGAATCAGCAGTTTCTTGGCATGTATGTAAGGATGGCAGACTATTTTCCAAAATAAGGTGAGTGATTTTAGTCATCTTCTGTGTGCTGATTTTTTCTTTCTTTTTTTTTTTTTTACTGGATCAAATAGCAGTGATATTTTCTTTCTTTCTTTCTTTCTTTTTTGTTTGCTAGCATGCTTTCTTCTCTCTAGCTAGCTTTGATTTTTTTTTTTTTCTCTACATCAATTCAGGGGTCAAACGCTCACACGCACACTTAAGTGCATCAGAAAGTGAAAGAGAGCTCAGCAGTGACACAGTTTTCTCCATCGCTGAGATGTCACCGGAGCGCTGCTCTGAAGCCCTGTTAACATTCATACAATGCACACACACCCAAAACGTCTTGCCTCAACTCTTAACCTTTAATCTCAGAAAGTCCTGTACTATGCAAAATATGTTTTTAAAAAGACCATTTTGCCTGAAGTAGAGGGAAAAAGCTAATCTATACTGAAACGTGTTTAAATAACTGGCGGGGGGGGGGAGCGGCAGGCAGCCAGCGACGTTGTTAATGTATTCACATATTCCTGTTCTCAGCAGACCGAAGCAATTTGCATTAAGTAGCTGGCTTTCAGTAATCATTAGTCATAATCGCCATCTCTTTCATCTCTAAACGGCCATTACAAAAGACTTTTATGGACCTTAGACACACATACACACACACAATCAGTCCTGAGCCAAATCCAAAACACACACCAACACAAGTGTTGAATAATCCTAACCCAGACTTCCTTCATCAGACCCTAATGAGCGGTGATGCTCTCTGACCAGCTTTTAATCGCCGTTTAAGCCGTTCTTTAATAACGAAGAGGGAACGAATAGGAATTTTGGAGTACGGAGCTATAAAGCTAACAGTACGTCGTTGCCAAATAGTATTGAGCTTGTTGTTTCAATCTTTAATATTTATTTAATATCCCTCTTTCTGTCGGTAGTGCTGCTGCGCGAGGAGGTGCTGGCTCTGCAGGAGGAGGTGGCTGAGCTGAAGCGGATGAAGGAGATGCTGAACAAGGAGCTGGAGGAATGCGGCGGAGGCTGTTCTGCTGAGCTGCTCTCCGCCGCCGAACTTCGAGTGCAGCTCTCCCACCGAGAGCGCGACCTGGACCGAGCAAGCGAGGCATTGCAGGGTGAGTCCACACTCGGTAGACTCAGTCAGGGAGCTTCAAACCCAAACCAGACTCCGAAGCTATTTCCTAACCCTTACCCCATCACATGAATCCGCACTGAGGCCGAGTGGCTTATAATAGTAGGTATGTAGAAAGTGCGGAGTGTTTTGAGTTTACAGTACAGAGTTTTGTCTGTTCTTTTCATTTCTGTATTGATTTCCACAAGCTTCTGAAGGTTTTCCCCGCCTCCCAAAAACACGGCAGGTTTAGCTTGTTACATTGCCAATAGGTGGCCTGCAATGGAAAGGCATCCCATCCAGGACGTATTCCCACCTTCCCGGCATAGACTACTGATCCTCCATAACCCCCGAAAAAGTGTTTGCTGAAAATGGACAAATGAATGATGAACTGTAATTTGGAAGCAAAAAAAAAAAAAAAAAAAAACTACAGATGACCCGGATTATGCAGTTTTTACACTTGGACCATTGCTGTAGTTTTTTTTATCATTATTTTATTCAAATCATCCTCTTTGAAAACATGAAGTTCTAAAATATTATGTCAGAATGTAAAAATGAATTCCGCCCCACTTCTGCTACATAACTAATCCCAGGGTCATGACCGTATTAACCCTTATTGAGCTGCTTGGACAAGACACATCATGCAGTGCTGGAGTCGCCAGCATTTATTGTAGCTTTTGTTGAGGAACACAAGACACACCCAGAAACTACACATTCTTTTTCAAATACAGTAGCAGTCAGAGCAAACATGAATAAAATTATAATGCTCGAAGAGCTATTCACTGAAGGAACACAGGACATGAAAGGCATTTTCCTCTGGTAGCAGTTCCTTTCATTCCATGCCAGCTTTACCTAATCGCTGTGAATTCACGAGCTTTGGTTTTGTGAGCCAATAGAAAACAAGAAGCGGAACTGCAGTCTGTTTGAGCTGAAAAAAAAAAAAAAAAAAAAGCAAATGCTACTTATTGTTAATTAGTGGTCAGACGTTTATCTCGTCTTTCTCCCTCGATTCGGTCTTGGCTGTTTCCTACCCGCCGGCCAGCTCTTGCTCTTTCATACAGCAGCTACAAACCAAGGAAAGTGAAGGGTAAGTGATGTGCTTCCTCTGAGATGCAGTGAAGCCAGCCAACTTTTCAGACTGCTGCTCATGCTGCGCCACGGGGGAGCAGAACTAACACACTTGCCGGAAAGCGTTATCTGCCCTCTTCTGTAGGCACAAACTCAAAGATGCCCATGACTGGCTAGCGTGACTGTGATTGACAGGGAAGAGAGAGAGAGAGTGTCTCCCATCCCTCCTCCATCCCAACATCCAGTCAGCTCTCCTCTGTCATACCTAACATCTACCAACCAGGAAGGCTGAAGTCGAATGGTGATTAGAGTTCAAGGTCAGGGACAGGCCCAGCTCAGGTGACCTGCAGAAACCTGATTCAAAACTTAAGAAAGGGAAACGTAAGGAAAGGTCAAAACCAGGATAACAAAACAGCCAGAAAAGCTTTGCAAACGCGGACTTGGCACCAAATTGAGGGATATTACCTGGCCGAGTGAAAGCGTGTAGAGTTTTGTTATAGTCTCTGGCGTGGTATGTAATGAGAGGAAGGGAGTGCATGATTATCCAGAGAACAAACAGGACAAAGTGAGGGTTAGAGATGGGTGTCTAACCCCGGGGAGAGTTAGAGATTGGGAACTCCCGAATCCAGAACCTGCAGCACATGGCACCCAGAACAAGGCAGGACTCACGACACCAGCTTGTTTATTGTCAAGAAATTAGAATTGAATCAGTATTAGGTGTCAGATGGTATCGGATATCAGAGCCCAAAGATACTTTGGCTCTGATATCAGTATCAAAAATGGGAAAAAAAAAAAAAAGTAGGCCGTTTAACACTGGCTCTCATCAAATGTTCAGGCTAAACAGGTTCATAGAAATTTCTGTCTCTGATATGTTTATGTATCATCTGTACCTCTTTATATGACTTTTGTCTTTTTAAATCTTGTAAAATCAGTTTTACGCAAGTTAGTTTCTGGCCAGTAATTTGATCAGACAAGCAGCGATTCAGGTATGCTGATATTTAATAAAACAGTGCCGGTAGATTTCACTGTCCGTGGGTCACTTCAAATTCATAATCTATGAATAGTTCGTTTCATCAAAACCATTACTACACTCACTACGGAATGTCACTCGGTCTGCGCGTCGCATGGCTCGATCCAGCCGGGGCTCCTCGTGGAACTATATTTGTTGACAGAGCAAAAAGACACAAAAAATATTTGCTCCTATTGTAGGTGAAATGCCAGTGGCTGAATATGAATTTCTTGCTTAGAGAACTGTTGTAGCCGCCTCGTGCCCACGGCCAAATCACAGCCGTGCCGATGTGCTTAAATATTCTAAAGTGTGTTAACGCTAGGCAGTCACTCTTACTATCTATCTAGCAGGATAAATGATCACGGGCTCATGCCATCCTCTGAACGTAATATCTGTCTCATTTAAAAATCATAAAGAGCCCTGATCTCTTCCTCTTCTTTGACCTGATTCATCCGAGTGTTTCTGAAACTCATTATCTGTCATGAAGATGAAAAGCCATTTAAAGAGTGCTTTATCGCACTGGATTTGGGAACGGAGGAGTGGTGTTCTCATCGTTCCCTATAATGTCATGCGTGTTGGTTTCCCTTTATCCGTGCATCAGTGTGTTGCTCTGCGCCTCTCGTTTCCCCCGATGCTGGGATGCGGGAGTTCATTTCCGCTTGCTGGTATAAATAAAGCTTTGTTCCGTTCTCATAATGAGTCATTTGCTCTCTCCTCCCTGCCTATCAAATCAGTGATGCTTTTGGTGTTTGTTTATTTTGTGCTTTGTTTCCGGCTGGTTGCGCCCGTTAATATGCAGTGTTCTGGAATGATTCCTTTATTTTTGTCCTTAACCTTCATTTTGAAAAGGAAAGTCCCGCTAGAAGCCACTTAGAAAGGAGCCTTGGTTCCAAACCAAAGAACATGCATTGACTTTCCAATTACCATTTCTAATGAGTTTTTAATTGCAGTGTTTTTACTTAAAATATTAGATTACGCTGCCCTTTATTCAAAACACAAACAAACAAAACTCTACACACACACACACACACACACACACACACATCCCAAATACACACTGATGGGAGTTTTTCACACGCATCTGATAGCACAACAGCTGGTCAGAGCTAACTCTTGCCTCCACTTCCTCTGCCAGGTGCTCCTCTGTGTCTCTCTGTGTGTGTGTGTGTGTGTGTGTGTGTGTGTGTGTGTGTGTGTGTGTGTGAGAGAGAGAGAGAGAGAGAGAGAGAGAGAGAGAGAGAGAGAGAGAGAGAGAGAAGGTCTTTGTAGAATTTTGGCTAGCATTTCACTTCTACATAATGAGTCTTTATTTGGGAAAAGTAGACAGATTGTCCAAAGTAAAAGTTGCACATAATTTGCAAGTCAGATCAGCTATAACCCCACTAACTGTACACTTTAAACCAGAGAGAGAGAGAGAGAGAGAGAGAGAGAGAGAGGGAAGAAAAACTTTTAATAAATGCATTTATTTTCTCTGAATGTTTTGTTACTACACTATACAGTGCTGAGGATTTTTTTTTTGTAAAGCTATGCCTAAACCCAAAAACATTATTTTAAAACACTAAACCTTTTTTTTGGCAGCTGATCTCCTTTATACTGCTTACACATTTTTTTTTCTATTTGACACAGACTGTCTCAGCATTTCTGCAAATAAACTGATTCATGGAGCCTTGCTGAGGAGCCGAGTTTAAGGAAAACTCCCTCGTGAGACACAGTGAAGATGTTTACATTGAAAGATTTGTGCCTAGTGATTCCGCTGCTGATTTGTTGGACGGTGCTGTGTTTTCCTCGTTTCTGTGAGAGGTTTTGGCGGTTCTGCGATGTGCTTCGTGTCACTGGAGGGACACAGTTGCAATGGTGTCGTGGCTCATTGTAATGGTCAGGTTTTGCTGTTATAGCTGAGAAACTATTGCCGCGAGAGCTTCTTTTCCTCACTCAGGCTGTTCCAGAGATGTTCAGTCTCACCGATGACAGCATGAAAGTTGAATCTCTTAAAACCTGACCTGTTTAAACAGGGCGTAGAGATGAGAAGGTGAGAGCGCTGGACGCAATGAAGGACTAAAGCCCTGCTGCACTGAAATCTCGTCTGAAGGCTGACGAGAGGGCTTAACACTCCTCTTGTGGTTTGAAAGAGAAAGCTCGTGCGTCCAGATTTCCCGTAGCAAACTTCTTATTTATTGAAATCTCTGAAGCCTGCCTGTAATAACATGATTACTGTCTGCTTTGTTAAAGCATGGCAGCTTATTAGAGGATTAGAGGGTAGATCTCAAATCACCACTGTCTTTACTCCAATATGTGATGAACTAGATTTCTTACCAGGATTAACAGACGATGGTTGTGGCAACCAAAGGACTCTCTAACCTGTGTGACTTTAATGCCTTTTCTACAATCAACGGAAAAATACTGTATTCAGAAACAGGACTCTTTTTTTTTTACTTACAGGTGAGGGATTTTGTTAAGAGGGACACTACTGTCCTTGAGAACCAAAACGTCTCTCACTGTGAGAGGAAGCTTTTCTTATTACAGTTGGGCAATTCCATAAGCTCCTTATACAGCGTGCTAAAAGGGTATGGTACTACAAGCACTTTTCATCCAAAGGAAACAACACTTGCGTTTAGATTTTATTGCTGCCTGTGTCATTCCACTAGAAGGTCAAAGGATGCCAGATATTACGTCGAAGAAAACCAGAATGTTTCGAGAACTAATACGAGGTTTGGCTATAACGAGACTCGTGCTGTAATTACATTTTAAAGAAGAGAACTTACACTTCAATTACTTTCCAGTTCAATGTATTCCCCTTCTGCAGCCACACACCACGGCATTCTGGTCTTCCACTGATCAAAGCAGTGCAGTAGGTCTTCTTAGGTTAGTTGTCTCAGAAGCGCCGTCATTTTCTGCTTCACTTCTGGAACAGATCCGGAACGAGTTCCCTTTGAGTGCAGAACTTGATTTTAGGACAAAGCAAAAAAAAAAGTCAAATGGTGCTACATCAGCCAAAAAAGGAGGGTAATCAAGTACCGTGATGTGTTTCTGGGCCAAAAACTGCATCACCGTGTGTGCTGGCACCTTGAAGGCGGAAAACGTTTTTCTACACTCTGTGGCCTCTTTCTTCTGACCCTTTCTCGCAAAGTTTCAAGAACCTTTTTGTAACCTTTTTTTGTAATAACGTTCCCTGTTACTCCATTGGAAACCCAGTTCTCCAAAATTACACTTTAAATGTCCAAGAAGGACATGTAACATTGCCTTGAACTTGGACTTGCTTGCTAACCCAAACCTTCTTCATCAGGCAGCCCATGTGTTTTCTCAACTATGGTTCAACTGATATAAGCCCAGCCTCACTAATTTAATAGCTACGCCTTGAATACATGTACCAGCTATCTGGGACGCATCAGGACGCATTAGACGCTTTTACACTACAAAAGATATGTGGTCAAATGTGTCCCAGACCACCTCAGCAAGACGTTTGAGTGAATCAGTGTTATTTAGCGCCGCCATTTTGTAAACAGGGTCGCAAGGACAGATAGTTTCACCCTTTGCTTGTGGTCCTGCAGGAAAATACAGCAATTCTGGCAAACACTGTAGCAAATTCCATGTATATGAGAACGTACTTGGCAATAAACTCGATTCTGGTTCTAGGGTGAGAAATTAATACGATTTTACCTGTTACTATACTGTAGCTTGATCTACTATGCATATTAGTTGGGATGCCAAACGGCTTTATTATTGACAAATATAAAGGGAAACGCTACGTTGTGTGAAAGAAAATGCATTCTTTTGAACTGGATGACAGACAAAGTTCCATCTAAATCGTACTTGCATGCGGTTATATTGGAATATGTATTATTGGATTATTTGACATGCACGATACATCGCAAATCCAATGTATTTTGTAGTACCTGGGAGCCTTTTATGCTATATATTAACATAAAAGTTACTATTCTTATGAGAGATTGTGTAGTATAGGCCTGTGTGATTGCTGCTGTTTAACTGTTTGGTATTTTGATTTTGTAATTCCTGAGTCATTTGCCCGTTTGGATGTGTGAGTCGGGATGTTCGGTTTTGTTTTAACGCTACTCTCGTATTTTTCAGTGCGTTTCCATTTTGCATAGTCATACATTTTTAAAAAGATAAAGGTGTAGGGATGTTTCTTTGCACCCTTTTTGCTAGTTTTTGGGCATGACGATATGTTCAACAATGTTCAGGACTACTTTACGTCCCTACTCATTCATTTTCTCTCTTCTTTGCCTTTTCCGAGCAGCGATGAAGGCGGACCGTAAGCGGTTGAAGATGGAGAAAGCCGAGCTGGTGAATCAGATGCAGCAGCTCTACGCCACGCTGGAGAGCCGAGAAGAGCAGCTCCGGGACTTCATCCGCAACTACGAGCAGCACCGCAAAGTAACTCGGACGCACACACGTATGCACAATCGCACAAGATGCAAAAGGCACTGGGGTGCACGTGTAAATTTTCATTTGCATAAATCAATCTCCTGACTCGGTGTTAGACTTTCAGGCGTGTAATGAAGTCAGAAAGACATTCGCGAGCACAAAGCCTTTAGATTTTCAGTGCTTTGATGGAAAACAGCAACAAGGAATCTTGCACACTAGATTGAATCTTGCACTCTCTAAAAAAAAGTTGTTTGTGGAAAAGGATTTGAAGTTTCCAAGTTTCACACGTGACCTGTCATCATGCAAGACGTGGGGTGAACCGACAGGTCGGCTGAATTGAATTTCATTCTCGTACGTTCCATGTATTTTCTGTCCACAGAGCTCATTCATTAGGTAGATCAGTCTGGACTCATAAAAGCGTAAACTAATCGATTTCTACCAGACTCCGTCTATTTGTCCATGTCGGTCAGTCGCTGCTGATTTTTTTTTTTTTTTAAAGTGTATTTGTCAGTTCTTGTTTCCAGAAGCAGCAAAGGTGCATGTGTCTCCGGTTGAAGCCTGCATCAGCTGACCAATATGTGATACTGTTTCAGTCTTTCTGCTTCAAGTGCAGAAGTTCCAACAGATTCAAAAAAAAAAATCTGCCTTGCTCATTTTAGCATCTACAGTATATAAGTGTGTTTGAGCGTACAGCTTAAATTGGCAACTCATTAGCCAGGTTTCTATTGCAGTTTTGTGCAAGAAATAAGAAATGATTATAAAAAGTTAAGGAAACACAACTGTGCTTTGGAAACTATGCTTCCATTGAGTTGTTATGCAAATAAAGCTGGGTTTCTCCGATCATGATAGCTCTTACTCAACATGGCTTTTTTTTTTTTTTTTTTTTCCCCGAAAGTAGTATTTCCATTTGCTCGTCATGTCATGTTACACCGTACGCGATTTGTGATTTGGCTTGAGAAGCCAAATTCCTGTTTTCTCTCAAAGCTGTTTTGGCACATATCTCTTATATTTTTGAAGCCAGTGACGCCAAATTCAGCACAGAGGTCCAGGCCATATCGCATAAGTGTGCTATTACAGTACTTTGCTAAAAAGCAAAAACATATTATAACGTCCGAGTTATGGCCTTTTTTCTGTGCCGGGCCCCTGCTGTGAGCTCGTTATAATGCCTTATTTGAACACGCACAGTGCATTTACATGGTAATATATTCAAAATGAATTTGCCAGCAGAGAGATCCTGCCCAGTGCCTAGCGTCTGGTCTGCATGGGCTGTGTGTCCCTTGTGAGCTTCATGCTCACTCCTTCCAAAACAGTGTCCATGCCTCTAGTCCCAACCCGATAGCCTGGTGAATCTCTCTGGCATGCATTCTGACACAAAAAAAAACCAAACAAACAAACAAACGAACAGATGAACAGTGTTTGTATTCGTTTCAACCCGTTGTGTGCGCAGTCCAAATAATGTATTTGTAATTGATTGCATCCCTAATGGGTCCATATTAGACTGATGTAATGACTTAGCTGCCAACTTGTTTGTGTGTGTGTGTTAGGAGAGTGAGGATGCAGTGAAAGTGTTGGCTAAAGAGAAGGACCTGCTGGAGAGGGAAAAATGGGATCTGCGGCGTCAGACTAAAGAAGCCACTGAACTCGCGGTTGCACTGCGCTCTGCACAAGAGCTGAAGGAGAACCGAATCAAGGAGCTGGAGGCAGAACTGGCCATGGTGAGACACACACACACACACACACACACACACACACACGAATGATTCTGATTGACACACCACTTCACAAAAATATACATCAATTAAAGTGTATGTTTAATGTGTTGCTGGCATAGTGTGTATGTGTGTGTATGTGTGTGTGTGTGTGTGTGCGTGTAGCCCTTAAGTACAGAGATCAGCATGTTTCGAGTTTCGAGCGTTGGTGTGAGTGTGTGTGTGTGTGTGTGTGTGCCTCTTTAACAGATGAGTAACTATGTGGCCCAGAAACTCGAGTGTCAGCTGTTTGTTCGAGCTCCCGAAAAGCCAATCTCCCCCAGAAACATGTCGGTAAGATCAGCCAGGCCTGCCAGTCCAAGCAGACTCCCTCTCTGATTGGCCTGCAGTGACCCCACCCCCACCCCCTGCTGTGTGTAGTTCTAAGTTAAAGGATCTGTGACCCTTATTGGCTGCACGTCTGTTTTATAAACCCTTTATATCCGCCAACATACAGTAGAACAAATCTGTTTCCTGTGTATTTGTTAATACAGTATGTGGCTGGAGGCATGTGGATATTGTGTGTGTGTGTGTGTGTGTGTGTGTGTGTGTGTGTGTGTGTGTGTGTGTGTGTGTGTGTGTGTTTGAATGTATTAGACATGTGCTCTTATTCAGATTCCTGCTGTACCTCACTACTACTGCTAGAACAGCTTAAGACATTTAGTAAGTTTACTCTTGCTTAAGACATTTAGTAAGTTGTGGATCAGTATACAGTGTATAGAAAAGGTTAGTGACGGCTTCAGTCCTTTCACATTTTGAATTGAATTTTCAATTCAGTTTTTCTGCATAACGATGGACATTGTCAGCTTTACAGAGACGTGTAAGATCCAGTTATAAACTTTAAACTTTATGAGTCTATAAATGTACCCATAAATAAATATATCTTGCATAATAAGCAGGCCTGTGGTGACAGCGGTAAGAAAAAAAACTCCGTGAGAGGACGTGAGGAAGGAACCTGGAGAGGGACCAGACTAAAGAAGGGAACACCGGATAGTGCGATTACAAATAAGTCTCTTTTATAACTGTGTTATATGGTCCAAAAAAAAAAAGTAAAACTGTTCGGCCCAAACTTCACTACGGATTTAAAATGAAGTCTGTTTTGCTGAAATTTTCAGCTGATTCACTGATGGAGACGCGAGTGCGAGACTGTTCGTGGTAATTTAAGTCCTAAGCCATTAGAGCAGAACCACTTGTGTCAACAGCAATCCAATGCCATCTTCACAGTTTCAAAGTGTACGCTCGGGCTGTTCATATGGGGTTTCCAAGTAATGACAACTCCAGTTTTCCACTGAATGCCTGTGCTAGAGCCACAGGCTGTTTACATTAGGGGCTTGGCTTCATTTTAACCATCGCCGCATATTTCACATTAAATCCCGTAAGAAGCAAGCAGTAAATGCAGCTCTCTGAGCTCTCGGAGTAGCTGTATTCCTTATCATCAGTAATAATTTTGCAACAGCAAAAATAAAATAATTCAATTCAATTCAACTTTATTTATATAGCGCTTTTAACAATGGACATTGTCTCAAAGCAGCTTTACAAATTTT
>JAOVYU010000037.1:6791440-6811152 GCA_025674565.1 Synodontis membranacea | reverse complement strand
TTTAAAAGACTGTTTGATGCAGCAGACCATACAACAGAACAGTAATCCAAATGACATAAAACCAATGTGCAAACAACACGACAAAACAACTGTGAATTTAGAAACCTTGCACATTTACGAGTTACTGCAACAGCTCTACCCATTCTAGCCACAACTTTATTAATGTGATCAGACCATGACAATGTGCAATCAAGCCAAACTCCAAGAAGCTTCACCTTTTTTACTTGTTGTATATTTTGACCATTTACTTGTATATTAATTTTAGGATTATCAGATAATCTATACTTAGACCCAAATATTATACTCGTTGTTTTTGATATATTTAGAACAAGTTTATTTGTTTTGATCCAATTATACAATTTACCAATCTCACTAGACAGAACCTGATTAAGCTCTGAACATGTAGGGGCAGCATAATAAAGAGTAGAATCATCAGCAAACATAGTCAATGTAGCCCTGCTAAGTGCATATGGCATATCATTTGTAAAAATAGAAAATAACAAAGGTCCAAGGCAGCTTCCTTGAGGGACACCACAATCCAGGGACTTACTACAAGATAATGCACCATTAAAATAAACTCTTTGCGACCTCTCCGACAGGTAGCTCTTAAACCACCTGATTGCAGAGGAAGTAAAACCATAACTAATAAGTTTGGAGATCAAAATTCCATGATCGATCACATCGAAGGCAGCACTGAAGTCCAGTAGTAATGTACCCACTAGCATTGAGTTATCAATTGATGTTAGCCAACTGTCCGACATTTGTGTCATTGCAGTGCAGGTGGAATGACCAAACCTATAAGCATGCTGATACTTCGTAATCAAATCATTGTTAGAAAAGTAATCTTGCACTAACAAGATGTGTGGCTGCATCATTATTAATGATGTGACGGCTGATAGCAGTACCAGGAGGAATTCTGTACTTTCTGCTCATATTCAGATGCTGCAAAACTGATAGGACCGCACTTCACAATACAAATGGATAATGACCCAAAACACACTGCGCAAGAGCTTCTTAAGGCAAAGAAACAGAATGTTCTTAAATGCCCGAGACGGTCGACTCAATTGAGCATGCTTTTCACTTACTGAAGGCAAAATTGGAAGCAGAAAGACCCACAAACAAGCAGGAACTGAAGGTGTCTGCGGTAAAAGGCTGGCAAAGTATCTCAATGGAGGATGTGATGTCCATGGGTTCCAGACTTCTGGAGGTCAATGGGTTTGCATCCACGTATTATATATTAAAAATGATGCTTGTATTTATAATTGGTATTACTTTTGATGTGGTGAAAATGGTGGGACGATGTATAAAATGGCTGCAATTCCTGAACGGTTAATGCAATTAAAAAAAAAAATTAAAACTGCAAGTCTGTACTGCAGTCACATCTTGATGGCTTCATTTCACCTCCGTTGTGGTGGTGTAGAAAGGCAAAATTACAAAAATGGTCTCTGTCCAAATACTTAATGGCCTGATAGTGTATTAAAACAGCCACTAAAACCTTTAATATGAAACCTTTAATTAAAAAACATGCTATAAAGTACATATAAAAGTTGTTTTTTTTTTTTATTATTATTCCTGCAGTCTTTAGAAGATCTGGAGGACCAGAAGAGGAGAAAGAAGAAGGAGAAGATGGGCCTGAGCTCTCTGTCACGCGTGTTCGCCCGAGGAAAACAGAGGAAGTCTCTCGACCCCGGCCTTTTCGACGGTACCAACACACCTGAGTACTACATAGAGGAGGACGCTGACTGGTGATCCAGCCACACAGCCTCTCTGACCTCTGTGTGTCTGTGTGTTGTTTGTCTGTAAGAGTGAGAGAGTATCATCGTGAGTCGCTGAGGTGTGCGTGCGTGCGTGCGTGCGTGCGTGCGTGCGCGCGCGCGCGCGCGCGTGTGTGTGTGTGTATGTGTGTGCGCGCGTGTGTGTTTTTGCTCTTTGCATTGCTGCTGACTACAAAAGCACAAGTTTAGAAGCACAAACTCGGATCAGCCCTGCAGTGCGCCTGCTCTACATCTCCTAACCTTTTCATCCCCTCATCTACACTGAATCTTGCTGTACTTTCTCTGGAAACTTGAAGGACCTGCTGGATTTGTAAATAACAAGTGCATCGTAGTACATCCTGTGCTTGTAAATGTCTTGTCCTAAATGCGTTTTGTTTAATTTAACCTTGTCTGTTGTGTGTGGGTCGTTGACCATGTGCGTTATGTTTTCCTGCTGAGAAGTGGCAGGCAGATATGATTCAGAACAATGAGGTTTAGACCATGCACACACCACCTGGGCTGAGCCTCTCATTAATACTCACACCTACTGCAAACATGCATATCCAAGATCCTCAAAGATCCAAGATCCTCGATTTAATCCTTGCACATCTCCGGCCTGCATAATGTCACGCGCTCAGCTCTCGGTTATGGAAAAGGCAACGTTTTTACGCTGATCCTGTCTGTCTGCCGTTCCTAGAGGAATGCCCTTAACCTGTCACACTGGATATGGGCTTCCCTTAGACACTGATCCATGACCAGTTTGGTCAATTCATACAGCCCCACTTTTTTTTTTTTTCTCCCCCCCCCAACCAAATCTAGATCTGGTGTGAGATCAGTGGCTTAGGGGAAGCTTTCCCTCTCCTCCACCGACGTAGGAAGGGCTGTCATGGAAACGCAGCTGTCATTGCTCCTTTGCAGATGAAATAGGATTGTATGTATTTAACAAAGCCCAGGTTTCCAACATGACTCGCTTCTTTGCCTTTTGTCTTTTTTTCCTCCCCCCAAGCATTCTTTTCATTCCATGGCTAAAACTTGATGTTGTGAAAATGTGAATACTGAATTAACTCTCCGTGAGGGAGTAACGTAGCTTTTAACAGTAAAGAACCTCTTCATGGCTGTCTGGGATTGTCTGAATCATAGAGCTCTAAATAGCATGGAAACAAATGTTAAAAACTATTATAGAAGTAACTATTTTGAAATAAAACCAATGCCACAAATGGTAGAGGCTGAGGAGACTTGTGTGTGTGTGTGTGTGTGTGGTTTGATGTTCAAGCTTTAGGGCTCAATTCATCAGCAGAATTTCTGATTAGGGCTGGGCAATATGACAATTAATATAATAATACATAATATGTCAATACATAATATTATGTCAATACGAGATATTGCAGGTCTTTTTTTTTTTTTTTTATTTAAATTGAAAGGAGCTGATTTGATGTTTTTTTTTTTTTTGTACCATTTTTTTATTTAAATTGTCATTCTTACAGATTTCAATTCACATTTCTGCTCCTGTTCATTGTTAAGCAGGTTGTTTTTTTTTGTTTTTTTTTAAATATATAGATAGCAAATCAATTCACAGTTTCATTTGGATGCAACGGTGCTCTTTTACTGTCAGATTCTTTTCATTAGGATCCATATTGTGCATTGTAGCATTGTAGAAATGTGATTTTGTTTTTGTTTTTTGTTTTTTTGTCATATTGCCCACCCCAGTTCCTTCTTTCTTTCTTTCCTTTTTTTTTTTTCCAGGGTGCTTTCAGTTAGCCTTACTAACAATAAATTTTGATCCTCTAAACACCTCTAATACTCACACTGATATACGTACAGTAAGTGCTAGTCATGCTTTGTAAATGTTGTTTGTGTGTGTGTGTCTGTTTAAGCATAAGTGTGCGTGGTACCTGTTTGGGAAACTAACATCCTAGAATGCACAATGAAACATAGATTTAATGTCGGGTCTGGTCCCCGAAGCAACACTAGAATAATATTAATCATTAAAGAATTAGTCAGTTCATTTATATTCATTTGTCAGATGTTTTCAAAGAATCCGAGTCTCTTGAGCGTTCATGTTAGAGCGTAATGAGAAGCGAATGTTAGCAGAGCCGAGGGAGGGAATTTGGTTCTGCCCATTAGGTTGCTTTGAATATCTCTGTGAGCTGACATCACCTTTAGCCCTTAGTGTGAAGGGAGAGACTAGAAATGGGGGGGGAATGATAACTATGTACTGCCATCTGCTGGTGCCAATCTGTTGCGTCATCCTGCGCAACCACCAAATTATCACCCAAATCACAAATCTTTTAATATCAGCGTATTTCATGTGTTCGAGTGTGATGTTTTCCTTTAAAATCCTAACCACGTGTACCATCCTAGAATATGTCTAATGATGTCTGCACCATAATGTTTTTGAGACGGTGACGCGCTGTCCATCTGACTGACCTGACCGTCATTCATTTATTAACCATACGCCTGCCAGCCCTGATCTTTCCGCCGAGTCTGAAAAATTATACAGGCTCTTATTTCATCTGATTGGCTCTAAATGATTTTCTGACGCTCTAAAATACTTCCATTGGTCTTCATAATATCTTGCCTACCCTGCCTGCATAATTCTTCCCAAAAAAAACAGATGTATAGTTTATTAGTACAACTGTGAGCCACAGACCATTACTGCTGATTGAAAAAAATTCATAATAAAAAGTCCTTTGCATATAGCCCTGCCTCTTCCCCCCTCATCCACTGATTCAGACTTGGACAGCCTGTCCAGCCCGGGCCGTCTGAGTGCGAGCCTGTCGGACAGTGAGGAGCAGCTTGACAAACTTCAGCAGGTGGAGCTGGCGCGGGCAGTGCCCATGTCCCGGTGGCGAGCCGGCACTGTTCAGGCCTGGCTCGAGGTCATCATGGCCATGCCCATGTACACCCGTGCCTGTGCAGACAACATCAAGAGCGGCAAGGTCAGAACATGACAGAAACCGCTCCTGTATGCATATTAGATACAGTATACTGTAAAATTTGCAACCTGTTAACCTAAATAATTAAAGTACACAGTGTATTATACAGTACACTCCTTACATACACTATGAAAAATATACACTTCACCAAGCCAAATGCAACATACAGCATGCCATACTGTAAAATTAGTCTATAAATGATAATGTTTTCAGACTCATAACCAACTTTCACCTCTTCTGTTGAAAATACACTAAAGCTGAGACCACTATAGAGAATTTATAAAATTCTATAAATCTATCTTTTGCGTTAATGACAGTTTGCAATTGAACTGGCATGGACTCCGTACGTTTGTAGAAAACCTGATGCTTCATGCACATGCTTTGATAAATCTGGCATTTTACATAAAGGAGTTCGAGCTAGTACAAGTTTAAAGAGCGACCAACAAACTGGAGTAATCACACTATTCACACAATCTTGAATACTGAATATTTAGGATTTTGAACATTTACTTTACTTTGTTTCAATTATTTCTTTACAACTTTGTTAATATCCAGTTATAAGTGAAAAAAAAAGAACCCTTTGGACCTTACTGTATGTGTTGTAGCAGCTGTCTTTTTCATAGCGACAGCAAAAAAATAGTTTGAAGTGGTTGCTGATTTGATTTGCTAAATTTGATTTGTGCTGCAAAGAACATGTCAAGACTCCCCTTCAGTCAACAGCCATACACAGGCTACAAATTAAATTTTCAACTTGGGCGCTTCAAGGCGCTGTTCACGGGAAAAGTAAATAAATCAGTGCAACAAAAAAGCTAAATAATAATTGTTTTCATATTTCAGTATTTAAGGATGTACCAGTAATTTAAATGCACTCGTGGATGAGTTGGTGGCTCAGCTGAAATTGTTGATTCTGAAACATTTTATAGCTAGCTTAATGATTGATGGTGGATGCGATGCATCAGATGTATCCAGGAGGAATTTCTACCAGCAATATACAGTCTCTCTAGGTTGACATGTACCACTGATCTGACTCTAACCTAGCAGCATGGGATTGCATAGCGATGTGCAACCTGTGGCTCCAAAAGCACTCTTTTGCAAAGCTCAGTAGAAGGTTTGAAAATCATTTAACGGTCTATTAAAGCAAAAGAAAATTACGATTTTCCCCAACATAGTCTTGTGTAGTTGACTGTAGATCTGTCTTATATTTTCAGTCTGACAAAGTACATTTAGCCTGCTTTCTCTTTAGCGTATTTCTTTGCCTGTGTCATCTTTTTCACTGTCTGCTTCACTGTTTTCTTCCCCACTGGAATCACTGCAGCACTTAGTGAATGTATTAGTTGACTGGCCTTTACAGCCCATAATGTTTTGTGAAAAAAAAAAAAAAAAGAACAAAGCTGAGCAAGAGCAAGTGAATATATAGCACAATAGCACTTTTAATGAATTATATGAGGGGGGAAAAAAAACATCCAGTGTTTTGAGAACTCATGAGATTTGAGAAATGAAGGAGGTCCAAAATTGAATTTACATTCTGTCCTTTCCTATAAAGGTGCAGTAAAATTTAGATCTGGCAGCTAATTGTGCAAGGAAGGCAGTTTGTCTTCACCCTGATGTTCATGATAATTTGCCTAGTAGTGCATATCGGGCCATTATCGTCAGCAGCGGCAGCAGCAGCAGCATCGGAATACCAAAAGGGAAAAGTGTGGTGCCATATGGTGCTCCTGGTCCTATAAAATGGCCTCATATTTCTTGCCCTTTAAACGACAATACAAAGCAATAACCAGATCTGTTTACTCTCATAGCAGGGCTTCCCATAACTTTATGAACCACAACAGCAGCATAACAACACGCTTGCTGGAAATTTCAAGGCATATTTTGGCCTTCTCTAGATATTGTTGTGGAATCCGGGAGAAACATGACTCATCGGATGATATCACTGTTTCCATTTCTCAGGGCTTGGTTATGGTTCACAGTGAACCAGTCGAGCCACTGGTTGTGTTACTGTTGTTTGGCTTAGATTTGAAAACACGCTTCATGATTTTCATGAAGGTTTCCATGGACGTTTGGGCAAAAACAGAAAGGCAGAAGCACTTTGGGGGGAAAATATGAATGTAGGTTATTCATACACAATTAATTGGCTTCATTCATTCATTCATTCCCACCGTTCAGCTAGAGCTGCCTATCATCCAACAGCCACCAGTTAGAAAGAGTGAGGCTACTAGTAAACCTACTAGCAAACCTAACTATTGTTTTACACAATATGAGCATAAAGTTAGCTAGATTGCTTGTTTTCAGAATTTTTATATCGGACACATACTGCTATAGTGATTACCATTAATACTGACTGAATTCATCATTGTAGATGCTCAGTACACACTAAATGAAACAACATTTAATCTTGGTCACTCTTATACTCATGGCCATGTGTATGTATGTATGTATGCGTGTGTGTGTGTGTGTGTGTGTTAGGTGATGTTAGCCTTAACTGACACAGATCTGGAAACTGGTCTGGGGATCAGCAGCTCTATGCATCGCAGAAAACTGCGCCTGGCCATAGAGGATTACAGACAGGCTGAGCTGGGACATGGGTGAGACACACAATCTGTCAGGAAAAAAAATAATAATAAATCATACACGTAATCCAAAAAAAATCCTTACTCCGTTCTTTGTTCTGCACATCTAAACACTAGTGCTGAAGCAGAAGAAGGTTAAAATAAACATGGCAAAGTAATTAACCAGTGTAATGAGTCTGACCACAATATTATCTACTGTGCACGTAAACGATTGCTATGCACACCCATCACGTATATTTCTAATGTGTGTATTGTAAACAGGTGTACTCAACTTAATCACAGGCTTTGTGTCTGTGTGTGCTGTCAGGCTATCGAATGCTGCAGATCTTGACCACCACTGGGTGGCGCAGGCATGGCTAAATGACGTAGGCCTGCCGCAGTATTCCCAGTTCTTCCACACACACTTGGTCGATGGGCGCCTACTGAGCACACTCACACGAGCCGACCTGGAAAAGCACCTGCATGTGTCCAAAAAAGCCCACCAGAACAGCCTGCTGCTGGGAATCCAGCTCTTACACATGCTTAAATTTAACAAAGAGGTACAGCACGTGCATGCCTGCATACACAAATGTATTACTGATACCATAATATATAATGTATTGTATATTTCTGAAGCTGCTGCGAGCAAGGCGAGCAGGCTGTGAGAACCAGAACTCAGACCTTCTGGTCTGGTCCTGCCAGCGCATTATGAAATGGCTAAGGGATATAGACCTGAAGGTATATATATATATACACACACACACACACACACACACACTTAAAGAGCAATACTGATTCTGCATAAGGAAATAAAACAGCAAATTAACAACGCAATGTAAATTTAGCTGATTGTTTGATATCAAATACATTTAGTTCTGTGGGGAATGAAGGTGGTTGAAACCTAGCTTACATTTTTATACTTTCTTAGAAAGGTGCAATAACATATAGTTTGACTAATGAAAACAAAATAGCAAATGGAAAAATGAGTAATTGCAAATGAAGGCATGTGGTTACAGAGTGCAAGGTTGGTGCTGATATTTTGTTGTTTCAGGAGTTTGCTGGCAGTCTTCAAAACAGCGGTATTCATGGAGCTGTCATGTTGCTTGATCCTTCCTTTAACACCGACTCCATGGCAACAGTAATGGGTATCTCTGCAAGCAAGCACATGGTCCGTCAACACCTGAGTGAAGAAATGAATGCCCTCCTTGCTGCTGCGAGGTGAAAGAGGGGGAGAGTTATTGTCTTTTAAAAATACATGGCTGCGTTCAAAACTGCATGGAAGCATAACAAATACGCCACTACTTGTAATCATATGGTAACCTGGATATAGTCACTTACCATCAAGTCCAAAACAAGTACCAAACAGCTACTGTGTCAAGCAAGTCATGCCAGTCTCACAGCCATTTCGTGCTTTTACTCAAGTCAAATTCAAATCAGGATTTAAATCCAATAACTTTTACTCAAGTCAAATCCAAGTCAGGTCTTAAATCCATTAGCTTCTACTCAAGTCAAATCCATATCAGGTCTTTAATCCATTAGCTTCTACACAAGTCAAATCCAAGTCAAGTCTTAAATCCATTAACTTCTACTCAAGTCAAATCCAAGTCAGGTGTCAAATCCATTAACTTCTACTCAAGTCAAATCAATGTCATGTCTTAAATCCATTAACTATTACTCAAGTCAAATCCAAGTCAGGTGTCAAATCCATTAACTATTACTCAAGTCAAATCCAAGTCAGGTGTCAAATCCATTAACTTTTACTCAAGTCAAATCCATATAAGGTCTTAAATCCATTAGCTTCTACTCGAGTGAAATCCAAGTCAGGCCTCAAATCTATTAGCTTCTACACAAGTCAAATCCATATCAGGTCTTAAATCCATTAACTTCTACTCAAGTCTAATCCAAGTCAGGCCTTAAATCCATTAACTTCTACACAAGTCAAATCTATATCAGCTCTTAAATCCATTAGCTTCTACACAAGTCAAATCCAAGTCAGGTCTTAAATCCATTAACTTCTACTCAAGTCTAATCCACGTCAGGCCTTAAATCCATTAACTTCTACTCAAGTCTAATCCACGTCAGGCCTTAAATCCATTAACTTCTACTCAAGTCTAATCCACGTCAGGCCTTAAATCCATTAACTTCTATTCAAGTCAAATCCATATCAGGTCTTAAATACATTAACTTCTACTAGAGTGAAATCCAAGTCAGGCCTTGAATGTGGTTCTGGTGGACAGGGGGCCTGGCTACCTTAATCAATTACAGTAGCAATGGTGCCCCCTGGTTCACCGCTATCAGGAATGTAGAACTAGATGGAGACCCCAAGGTAGACCCAGGACCCATTGGCTTGGGAACGTCTGGGGACCCCCCCAGGCGGAGCTGGAATCTGTATCTGGGGGATAGAGAAGTCTGAACTGACCTTCTCAGCCTTTTGCCTCTGTGACCCCAAACAGGAGCAACAAAAGAAATGAATGAATAAATAGTATCGTTTATGTAATATTAAGTAATGTTGATGGATCAGTTACTTACCTCAGTGCGTGCACCATTTTGTAATCTTTCCATCCTAAATTTTCTCAAGTCAGAGTTGAGCATTGAATCATAGACGGGCAAGTCCAAGTCTAGAACTCAAGTACAAGATCACTGATGATAACTTGTAGTTTTGGACTTGTGTGTTAAGTGTTTGAGGGCTCGTTATTCAGTATAGTAGTATGCAGTGACCTACTGCTTTGCTGACCTATTTTTATAGTAGCTTTAAACATTGCCATTGTGTCTGTGCAGACTGGATGTTGAGCAGGAAGTTGAGACCATGGAAACTCCACCCCCTATGTCCCGTCAGAGCTCTCTGGGACGCTCCACGATAAGCCACCATGATAACCAACATTCCTTCAGACAACTCAAAGTCAGGGTGAGACATTAATTTCTTCATAGTGTTCAGGAATATACTTTTTTTTATGTTTAAAAATTCTAATCTGATGCATATCGATCGGCCATTTCTGACAGAGCAATGTCTTTCCATGTTAAATCTATCTTGCACACGAGATCTCATGGAGTATTATTTATGTTTTTGCTTGAGAAAAACATGAGTGCATTAAGTGGGTCTTAGGGGAAACATATGAAAAATGTAATTCACGCTCCTTCTTTCAGCCTGAGGTAAGCTTCAATCTGAAGAGCCATGGAGTGAACATCACATCGCTAAACGCTAGCTGTGAGGATGCCACACCCCAGCCAGAAAACAGTCCAGTCAGAAACCTGTCTGCTGCTGACCGCACTAATGTCTAATCCTATCTCTGTAATCCCGAGACGTGGTCCAAAACCATGAAGAGTCTGATCTCAAGGGTTTAAGCTGTAATCAAATGTTGTTGGTGGAACAGACATTTGTATGGATTTATATCAGCCAGTCGAAAACGTTTCCTGAACATGTTCATGAAAATGTCATTAAATGTTTTAAATGTATGTTTTTTTTTTTGTATTGCCAACACTGCCGCTGAGTTTAGATTAGGACTCGGTTCGTTTTTGGCACAAATGCTGCACCCGATTTAGCTTCATCGTATCATAATTACATATTAAACATCTTGGATTCTTTTTTTTATGAACCATGTAATGAAACTGTCACATATTTCCTGTAAATGCTACAAGTAATCTTTTTTTTGTCCAATTCATTTTGTTGTTTAAGCCTTAACCTTGCCCATCTACTCCATTAAGTTATTGTCCGTTGAAAATAATGCACAGCAAATAATATACAAAAGAACCAGCTCTCTGTGGCTCGCCTTGTTCTTTAGACGCGGTCTAAAGCCTCGTCTCAGACTTAGAAGACGAGGCGTGTAGAAAATATAAATTAGTCCAGGCCTAGACTTAACTCATGAATAAAAAACCAAGATAAAAAGGTCAAGAAACAAATCTGAGGCTACTTTGTCCTTTACAGACGTGTCTCACCCTGCGTTGCCTCAGATGATCTACTAACAACACTGAAGCTAGACCTGGGAGAGACCTCTCATTATCTCTAACCTCAGTGACTAATATATTAACTCTCTCAAACAGAAAAGACGCACTTCTCTGTGATTAGTTGGTTTTGTCATGTTGGTCCCTGTGATGTTTTTTTTTTTGTTTGTTTGTTTTTTTAAATTAAAGTTCCAAGATTGATTTTTACAGTAAGCCAATGAGGACAGTCCAACAACTGTCCACAGTAAATAGTTCCTGCTGATGAAAGCATGACAACGTCAGTCCTCGAATTTCACCCTGGCAAGTTGAAATATTACTTTAGAACCTCTTGACCTTTGAGACCCAAGTCATGTGATAACTCACCTACACCACATAAAGCTGCTCATAAAGCTGGTTAAACATTGCAAGATACCCCTACTGTTCTAGGAAAAAAAAAAAACAAACAAACACATTGACCCGGGACTAATACACTCCAGTGGCATAATTGGAGATTACGAGATTATGTGTCACCGGTATCGGTATATTTATATGATGGAAAGATACAATCTGGGATTGGTCCTGAATGGTCACAATAAAAGAGGGATGATAATTTACATGTGTTCACTGATGTCACTATCACCAAGGCCAATAACGCAATAAATGACCATTTATCATGCACTGTAGGTGTCGTATGGTAGTAGTGGAACGAAAGAAAGAAAGAAAGAGTTTGCCCTGGGGTTTGGTTCAAGGTGCCACCCTTGATATTACAAGCCTCTGACCTCAAATCACATCCTGCCACTGTTTACTACGAACTGCCCCTGTGCAATTTTCTATACGAACATAGAAATCAATATCTAACTTCAGATATAATGAATCATACCCTTGTCCTGTTTTAATGGCTTTGTCCTGTTGCATTGCACTGGAGTCAAGGTGGGAGAATTCAACCCATTACACACACACACACACACACAGGCATAATTCAGCATAGCCTGCAATCAAACCTGCATGTGTTTTTGGACAGTAGGAAGAAACCTCACACAGCTATGAAGAAGAAAAACAAAAAAAGTACCATCTTTATTATTCCTACTCTAATTTAGGTGTTGGCACGCGCTGGGGGGGGGCGGTTAAATCATTACCAGGTGTAAAACGTTTTAAACACTTCCGTTTCAGCGTGCACTCTTTTTCGCGGGCTGGCAGTGGGCGTGTCTACTGTGATGCGCGTTCACAGTGCGGTCTCACTGCCGAGGGACAGGAAGACCTGCGCACGGGGCTGAGCCAACTTTTTCTTTTTTCTTTCTTTCTTTGTGCTCTTTTTCTTTTTCTTTTCAATTAGATGTCCTGTCTCGTTTAAGTCTAGACTTAAGCCACACAAAGTAGACTATAGTGTCGGCTTTTATAAACTCCTAGACTCCTGAGATACTTTGCTGAATCGGAGTGTTACAGATACTGGTAACTGGTAACTGGTAACGGGTAAGTGAGGCTACAAAGTTACTCTTTAACATGTTTCTAAAGCGCTTTTACGCCCTGCAGCAGTCCTCCTATGGAGACATGATCCGTATTGGAATAGTTGAACTGGTGAACACAACTTTTTTTTGTGAAAAGAGAAGCTGCTGTTAGTGTCAGGGCGGCCACTGGAGTCGGAGTGAAGCGGCATTTTTTTATCTGACTCTTGTGATGGTCTCAGAGTTACCGCGAGTGAGGAATGAGTCGAAGTAGCTGTGTTTATTTATCTTTTTATTAAACTTTCGCCATGTGGTTGAGTTAATTCTCTATAGGCTTGTGTTAGGTGGGAAAAGTCGTGCTCCTGACAGTAATATATATATATATATAGAGAGAGAGAGAGAGAGAGAGAGAGAGAGAGAGAGAGTACATGTTTTAAAGGTAGAGTCCGCGGTTCTGGACATTGTTGATTCAACATAAGGCAAACAAATAAGCCCCTCCCATCAGGTCTCCTTTAGCCCCGCCCACAAAGTTCAGGTACACGCGTACAGATAAGGCAGGTGATGGTGATGGTAGGTCAGTGGTTAAGACATTGGACTATCGATCGGAAAGGTTGTGAGTTCAAATCCCAGTACCCAGTATGGACCCATGAGCAAGGCCTTTAACTCTCAACTGCTCAGTTGTAGAAATGTGATCTATCTAGATAAGGGCATCTGCTAAATGACATAAATGTTAAACGTGGATGGAGGAGATGGTCTAGACTCTAGAGCAGTGGGCCCCAACTATGTTCCTGGAGATCTACCGTCCTGCAGGTTTTTTTTATCTCCAGCCAGAATCTAACACGCCTCTTTTAGTTGATCAGGACCTTCTTAAGGCAATGGTTGGATAGTCAGGTGGACGGCATTAAATGTTGGAGGTAGATAACCAGGAACAGGGTTGGAGACCACTGGTCTAGAGCAGTGGTCCCCAACCTTTTTTGTACCAGGGACCAGTTTCGGGCATGACATTTTTTTCCGCAGTCCAGGTAGAGGCGCCCGGTTCTCATAGCGGGTGTATCACCTGTTGCGATGAACCCGTAACTTAGGTAGGAATCTTGGTATTCTCTTCTAAATGAGCTTTCTTTTTGCTGGCAGTCTGTGACCCCCTTCTGCTGTCCCATCGTTTGCACTTTCCTACCCGAAAAAGCTCTCCAGTGAATTTTGTTTTTGGCTCTTTTTTTTCTTTTCAAGTGTCGCCGATGTGGGAAATGCCGTGCCGGAGTCAAGTGCGGTAGTGAGGCGAGGGCGGAAACAGTGGCTTTTCAAAATAAGATCTGGAAGATTAATGAAAGAAAAACAACCATACTTTTAACCACAGATTTTTTTTTCTTTGCGGCCGGAACCAAATGATCCACGGACCGGTACCTGTCTGGAGACCGGGGCTTGGGGACCCCTGGTCTAGAGGTTCCAGGCTTTATTCAGCATGTGTGAATAAGGTCTCTTTCTAATAGCTGAAGCAAAACAAACATTGTAATATAAACCATCCACAAACAAACGACATGAAAGCACACAAGCATACCATTAAAAAAACACGATGGCTTAAAAACTAGAAACAGTTGTTTTGATTGCTTTTACAAGACTACAGTGGAAGAGAAGTGAAGAGTGGACCATAGGTTTGTAGCTAAGGTAACAAGGTATGTAACATTTACCTAACACAGCATTTTGAATTATGCATCAATCCAATTAATTCCAGCGTGCTAGCAAACTTGTGTTTTGTTGGGTCTTCGCAAATGTTGTACGGACAAATACCATGCTATTCTGTGAACACTAGCACAGCAAGTATTGTAATAACTAACATTAGCAGGTTGAGAAGCTAACACGCAGAGAGGACCAGATGGTTCCCAGAGCAAGCTCACCAGCTCCAGATAGCAGTACTCACAACTCTTCTGCTACTATAGCTAACATCACAACAGCAGCACATCTTGGCGCACTAGAAAGTAAGCTGCATTTTTGCCTGTGTGAATGTGAGTAAATAATTTAGAGTTACCTTTTTGACAGTGTACCAGATTTACCGTCCCTGCTGATTGGCCGAAATAGTGTTGCGTGGCTCTGTCGGAGCCACTTTGTTTGTTTCTAATTTACAGAGCCAGGGCTGTGTACGAACACCATATTTTTTTTCGTCACACACAGCTAGCGGACCACGTGGAGATATTTGTTTAATCTGACCAAAAAAATGTTGGATTGGAATCTCTGACTGCACCATTAAAGTCCTGTCGAGTATAGTAGGCCTATTGGTGTTCAGTGCACATGACTCCAGGTTTCACCCACTGCCATTTCACAACCCCCAAACCACGTACAAGTGTAAATTATTCTGGACTTGAGAGATCTTATGATCTTCACTGTGGGTTATGTAGAACTGTTTCTTTTAATGTTCATTGAATAACAGGAATATTATTTTCTTTAAAAATCTGTTTCTCTCTCATAGGGTATCTCTGCAGTGCTCTAAATGCGTCAGTATTTGATTTAAACCTCAGATGGGTGTGGTCTAAACTAGAATGTTTGGGGGGGTTTCATTCATTTGATTGTTTTTGTAAATTAAACATGATGCCTTGGAACGACCCTCCTGGAAACACTTGAACACCCAGAGGTAGAAATGCCAGCACTGTCGGCATGGCCTGAGAATTCTGGCTCTGACGGTCCAAATTTATGAACTCATCGGCTAGAGATATGCACTTGATTAGAGTTTTTTTTTTTTTAACCTTTGCATGCAGTTATGACATTAGTTTGCATCTGCTCCATGATATTTTCTACTGAATTTAAGATGTGTCTTGACAAGCATTGAAGTATGCTTGCGCAATCGCTTATTTTGCAGTATGGACTAACTTGTCTTTAGACAGCAGAGCCTCTGTAAATACCGTCCAGCTGGCACTCATTGCCACATAGAGCCTGACAGATCTCACTATCCTCTGCAAACGTAGATGGATTGACAGGTTTATTAATATTCCACACAACACGATCATTGTCATGGTTAGCGTTACATTTGAACTTTGGCCCCCAGCGCAGACACTGAATGCGCAGGCAGGTCAAGTCAAGTGAGCTTTATTATTCATTATTATTCATTAGTCATTTCAACGATATACATGTGGTGCAGTACATAGTGAAATGAAATAACGTTCTCCAGAGGACCAAGGTGCTACATAAAAGACTGGGAAAACAAATACGTAAAGTGCGCGTATGCTACGTAAAGACAAGAAGACACGTCTGTGTGCAGACGTGTGCAAAAACAATAGTGGTGCAAAACATCACAAGACGTGCAATAAAGACAATACACACAAAGACAATATAGCACTGAAACTGGTATGTAGCAGCAAAAGTTGGTAGTGCAAAAATATTTAGTACACAGAAGAAGACTCATCTGGCTGTAGTGGTCTCCTCTGTCCCAGGTGCGCAGACAGTGAAGCCAGTTTAGGGCAGCATCAGAAAGAGACACTTCCAGCAAGTTCTGCAAAGAGAAGATACAACTGGCATGTAAACAGAAGACCAGAGCTCTGGTATGATTGGAAGCGTAGACAGATGACTGTTTAGTAGCATCCACCCATTATCTATATTGCGTATCCTTTAAGCATCGCAGGGAAGTCGGAGTTCAGACGTGACTATTGAAGGGTTAACACCGAGATGAACAGACATTCACACACATTCACACCTGTGAGCAATTTAGAGTAGAAAACTGACCTGAATATGCATGTTTTTGGACTGTGGGAGGAAACCGGAGGAAACCCACACATGCCCTGGGAGAACATGCAGACTCCACACAGAAGGGGCAGGTTCAACCCCAGAACTTTCTTGCCGTCATCTTTAGTAAGAGTACGAAGGTATTAGAGTAAGAAGGAATTTAGCACAGTTCTTTACACTTGACCTAATAAATGGCTGTGACTGAGCAGTAGCATTACTCTTAATAAAGAAAGAGGAAGTTTCTGAGATGTACATAAACCAAATATCTTACTGTTGTTTTCAGTGAATGAAATGAACCTATAGCAAAAGATTGTCATTGATTTCGGCATCAGGATTTTAATGTAGCCTCGTTTGTGCTGTCTGTTTACTTGGATTTCTCTGTTTTATAGGATATTACTAGGATTGTAGCACACTGATATTTTTGTATTGTGTTGTGACCATCCTTACTACCCTAAGCTGTTCCATGTGACTGTTTCTCTGGGGGGGTTTAGATGACTCACAGCTTTCATATGAAAGTTTGCACAGTATAATGCACACAAATATCAGAAGTTCACTTCTGTAGTCTTAACGTATTGCAGTGTTAATCACAGCAGGATTGCAAATATAATTGCATTCGGTTATTGTGTCCAAATGCAGCGGCTTCAGACGGGTCTAGAAAAACCTATAAACATGAAGTGAACACCGGGTTCGGGATTAGGAATCACTGATGTACCCTACAGACCAGACTATTGAGCACATTAGCGTTATGCCGGAATTTGACCTACATAATTAGCGGAACAGATTAATAGGATGTGAGTTTTGGCAGTGAGTTATTGTGACTAAGAAAAAAAAAACGATTAATGTGTGTTGTAAAGAAATACTAATATAAATGACACAACATCTATGTAATTCTTATAGCACGTCTAAAATTTTAGCAAAAGCTGTTATCGTCACTGGAGGTTGTACAGTAAACCCTAGTTTATCGCAGTTAATCTGTTTTAGACTCTAAGTGAATTTCCGCGAAGTAGTATTTCCGTGTAGTTAGAGCATAATAAACCTGTTTACGACCTTCTAAATATGGTTTTTAACATTATTAGAGCCCTCTAGACATTTTTTGGAAAAAAAGTTAATAAAAAATACTTGACTCAAGACAACTGAGCGCAACCCGCATTTTCACTGTTTCAACTTTTTAATGAATATACTGTATTTGAAAAAAACGCGATAGAGGGAAGCCGCGAAATTCGAAGAGCGAAGTGGCGAGGGTTTACTGTATTGTTTTATGGCTACCTACTAGGGGTGTAATGCGGAACATTCTAATTTGATAGGATACGGTAGAGTAGTGTCTCAGAAGTTTTTCGCAACAGCAAAAGAAGCATTGCCTAAAATCACACAAAAAAGTGTTTGCTCGTCAGACTCATAGCAAAATACATATAAAGAAGCAAAAGCCGATTGTTACCAGATTAAACATGCGTGAACTTTTAATGATATGACTCACAAGCAGCCTTGCCTGAAGCACAGGAATTTTTACATTCGGCTGTTAGTTAGAACCCTGTGGCTGTCTGAAGCCCACCTCAGGATGTGGTTCTCCAGGATTCCAAATGCAGCAGGAGTCAAAACGAACACAGCAGAGAGTTTACTGTGTGTGTGCTAGCATGTGTTTATGTGTGAGCGCGTTGCTGTTTTTTTGTCTAGTTTTTGAGACAGCACAGAAGGGTGATGTCAGATACGTCTGTGGTATTAGCACGTGTATTGTTCTCAAGACGTTTTCTCATATGAGCTCCAGACAGTGTCAGGAGAATCAGGTCCGGACATTGTCCGGAGTTGCCCTTTCACAAACTGGAGATTTTCCGTGTGAGACGCGGTCTCACCTACTGGATATACTCCGTTTGGTTAGGTGAGGAGTGGAGCCTGTGTAGAACATGCAGGAGGCAGGACACGACGCAAAAAGGATGCTGAGGGAAAAACTCACTGTTATGGACATCTTAGATGTCCATAATGATTACTCTTTTTTTTTTTGCGCTGGTATCAATAAATGCCCCTTTTTTCTTCTTTATTCTTCCAGTTTCATACCAGACACATGATAGGAATGACATCAATACACCCACTTGCATGCTGTGATCTCTCCTGACAATGACCTGCTCTATTCACACATGGAGTCAATTAGACATTACATGGACTTTGTACTAGGAAGCTGGCAGGGTAAAGTCTGGCCCACCTGATTTGGACATTTGCATTCTCAAATACCTCTCAACCAAATAATGTCTAGATAGTTTCAGGCCAAGATATTCTGGCCATCAGTGCAGTGTTTGCTGGGAAGCCGAAGTGCACCCACACACCAGACCTTAACAAATTTGGGAACTCTTACAGTTCTAGCCATTGTTGCTTTTCCTGTTCGTATTACAGAGTGCTTGCTCATGTTTGTTTAAGCCTCTGTTGTCTCTCCCGAATTGAGAAAAAAAAAAAGATGCTACTTTTTTCAGAGGTGGAGATGTGGACTTGAATGAGTTTATTAAACTTCAGGTCATTGAAGCGGTATTTTATGATCACTAGCCCACTTTATTATGCAGTCTGTTGTATATATTTTCAGCATGAAACTCCATTATGAATAATATGATACACTTTATCATTACACCTCTACTACCTACACTATATGGCCAAAAGTATGAATGCACCTGACCATCACACCTGTATGTGTGTCCCCAAACCGATGCAGCAAAGTTTGAAGCGCACAAATGTATATTATGTCTTTGCATGCTGTAGCATTAAGACTTCACCTTGACTGGAACTGAGGGGCCCAAGCATGTCCTGTACGCAAAGTAATGCATTCATGAAGACACGGTATGCCAAGGTTGGAGTGAGAGAACTCGAGCGGCCTGCGCAGAGTCCTGACTTCAACCCCACCGATCACCTTTGGTGAACTGAAATGCCTGAACTGGAATCAAGGTAGGCCTGACCTCACTGATGTCTTTGTAGCTGAACGAGCACAAATCCGCACAGCCATGCTCCAGTAGAAAGCCTTCCCAAAAGAGTGGAGGTTTTTCTGACAGCAAAAGGGGGGACACTAAATCTGGAATGGGATGTTCAAAAAGCGAATGCTCAAAATGGGTGTGTCTGCAAACTTTTGGCCGTATAGTGTACCAATATTTTGTTCCTGTTTTTACTGAGATGAAAATTTACTAGATAGGTAGCTATTCGTTTGAAGTGTTTGTTTTTTTTGTTTTTGTTTTTGTTTTTTTTTTCTAATTTTGTGGACAAGACAAAGCATTTATATTGAATGGTTTGTGATGCATTCAAAAGAAGGAGAAGTGAATTAAAATTACTCGAAATATATAAAGGAGATATAATTCCTTGTCATCAGTGTTGGGCAAGTTACTTCAAAACTGTAATGCATTATTTATTACTTGTTACTGTCATTTCAAAGTAATTCAT
>JAOVYU010000037.1:6771776-6784160 GCA_025674565.1 Synodontis membranacea | reverse complement strand
GTGTGTGTGTGTGTGTGTGTGTGTGTGTGTGTGTGTGTGTGTGTGTGTGTGTGTGTGTGTGTGTGTTCAAATTGATAGTTTTAATTCATGGCTCTTGTTCTTCTTAATTTCAGTCAATCTCACCTCATGCCACTGTAAGGAAGTGATACAGTGTGGTATACCACTCCAGAAGCCAACGTCTAAACGTGATCGAGCGAGAGTTGAAGAGCGAGTGTAGAACTGGAAGTGGGAGTGGGAGACAGCTCATAACTGGACATGTCGTACAGCAGCCAGACTCCCCCCGACTCCAGCAGCAACAGCAGCAGCTCCAGCACGGCGTCTCAGTATGCCACGGCGGCGCTGGGTGTCGGGCTCATTGTGCTGGGCATCGTGATGATCCTGTGGAGCGTGGTGCCTCCTGGTTCAGTCGTAAACAACTCTCAGACTACAGAGGGGCATGTTAAGAACACATCATCAGTGGGCTTTGTTCTGCTGGGCACAGGAGTGGCCATGCTGCTGCTCTCACTTTTCCTTGGCATTCAGAACAAATACCGAGCGCAGAGACAACCGATCAGCAATGTTAACGCAGAGCAAGGAGAGCAGAGAGAGAGGTGAAGACACACACACACACACACACCTAAGAAAAAGTACAGAGTTTATATTTTTGTCTCATTTGGCATAGTCTTCCTGAGATAGTAAAATTGCAGCTCAGATGCAGCTCTGTCACATACTTTACATGCCTTTAATTGAAATTAATATATATATATATATTAGTATGTTGACTGAACAAACATAGCTACCTATGTAACAGTGCACAGAGCCATAAAGCAATATATAAATAAATTAATAATAATAAAAAATCTCTTTTCTATTTATAACACACTAGGTCTGAGCTGACGTTGGTGCTTGTGGGTTGTAATTTCTACCACTGTAACAAAATAAAAAAAAAACCTCACAGGCCCCGTAGCTGTGCTTCATGGACCCCTGTTGGCCCCTGGACCCCACTTTAAGAACCACTGTCATAAATTAATATAATGATGTTACATGTTAGTTTACACTGACGGATTGTCATCGGAGCGGATAAAGATTAAAAGTTCAACTAGTTAACCTGGATGGATATTTAGCTCAAGGACCCTTTTGATTTTAGGGCGATGATAATGGGACCTCAACTTCACCCCTTACATGCGTTTAGTTTCCATTTAACAGAAGAGAAAACGATAGCTTTTAAGATAGAAGGCTCATCTTCTGGATTTTCTTGCAATATTGAAATACAACCAAACAAAATGAGCACATTGATATGTATACACCAAACAGTACCATGTATATAATTTAGCTAATCTCCTTTCTTACCGTTTGTTGGTGCAGGATACCATGTTTAAAAAAAAAAAACATCTCTCTCTCTCTCATGTCTTATATGAGATAGAATAACATTATAATACAATAATGTTATATATAATAGCATTATTTTTTTAGTTATTGTTTTGGATTTAAGTTACAAGTTCAAAGTTGTTAGTTATCATGTGCATCAAATCAAGTCAAGCGGGTTTTTATTGTCATTCCTTTATAGAGATAGTATACACTGGAACAAAATGTCACTTCTCCAGGACCACGGCGCAGCATGTAATGGTAGACCAGACTACAGAAAGTGCAACCATAACACAAACAGTGTGCGATGAGGGCAGGACAAAGATTACGCAGGACAGTAAATACACAGAAAATGGGCTGTAAATCGTAAGCTGTTTGATAGTGTAACAGTTGTAAGGATATCGGTTCCATGATGTTCCATAAGTCAAGTCAAGTGAGCTTTATTGTCATTTCAACTCTATACATGTTGTACAGTACATAGTGAGATGAAGGAACGTTCCCCAGGACCACGGTGCTACATAAAAGACTAAGACACAAGAGTTACATAAAGTGCACGTGTGCAGAACATGTGCAAAACATTAAGTGCATTTCAAACATCACAAGACAGTGCAAAAAAGATAATATGTGTATATGTTCCATGGTTTCATGTTCTTTAAGTGTTCCATAAAGTGTCTGATACAAATATTAGGTAGTGTAGGAGAAGTAAGTAACTGTAGAATGTTCTATGGAATGTCTGGCGCAAATATAAAAAAAAAATGTGCAAAATAAGTCTAAGCTTGTGGTCGGAGCAGGGTGTGGAGAAGGGAGTCCAGGGTGGGTGGGGGCAGCATACAGCTGGACTTCTTGAGGAGAGAAATTATTTGATGTTTCTCATGTCACTTCTATGGTTGTATGTAATTAACCCTAAAGTCATAGAGTCCTCTGTCTCTTATTTCTGTTTAATACCCCTTAACTGTTACACTGTTATGTTGAAACACAGAATGCTGTCGTATAAGTCGAGAATTAAAAACTACTGCAAATGTCAAAGGTCACTGATCATAATAACGACGGCGTGTGTGTTTGTGTGCAGGCAACCAGACGAGGCCGAGCAATACACAGTACCCAGTTACGAGGAGGTGGTTGGAAATGCTCAGTACCCCATCAGCCAGTTCTCTCCGCGGCAGAACAGCACCACCCATCTGCCAGCCTACGACGAACTGATGGAGACCGCGCAGGACGAGGTGGAGGGCTCAGGTCCGCACGCAGACAAGAACGGAGCAGACAGTTTAAACTCGACACACATACTCCCCCACAGGACCAATCGCTCCGGACTCAAACTGCTTCCACTTAAAGAGAGAAGGAAGAGCTCGAGCAGTTCACCACAGGTCACCGTCTCCAGCGTCGAGCCCCTCACTCCTCCACCGCAGTATGAAGAAAATCCCCCGGAACTTGCAGCAGCAGCAGCAGCACAGTGACCATGGCAGCACTGACTCTTACGGCAGGAAGCGTCCGCTGCGATTAATCATGCATGATGATTTGTGGACTAATTCATAATGTACATCAAAGCTTCGTTCATCGCTGTGTACAGAAGCTGAATGTGACAATAACACACTTTGGTCACGATCTTTGGTCCCAATAATAGAAAGCTTCCCTATCTCGTAGCTGAGGAAGACGGCACACTGTGATGCACTTCCTGTTTATTATACTGATAGGAGTGTTTCTGAGCAGGAGATTGCAGCAACCAGATTTGAAACAGAAACATGGGAATAGTTTTCTAGAGGAATGTCTGTTGGACGTGTAATTAACTCACTCAGGTAACGTGCCAGTGTGCAAATGTGCTCCGCATTGTTCTTCTCAGTAATTTGTTATTTAAGACGCATTTCATTTTTTTTATATCCAGCTTCTTTGTTTCAGCTTCGAGAAACTGTGTCTAATTGCCAATTTCTGCAGTTATGTCGTATTATGTCTTTCATATCCGTCTTAAAAAAGCAAACATTTCAACCTGAACAGGGTTAGTGATGAAACATTATTTCACTTAACAAATAATTGATACAGTATCGTGAATTATGTCATTATGACACACAACGCTGGTAATGTTCAAATGAAATTGCTGCTACAGAGCACCGTGTTGTTAAAGGTCAAGACCATGACCACACACACACACAAACACACACACATACAATTGATGTGTAACAGCCAAACTTTGACCTGAAATGGTTAAATAGTGAGTTTCGCTAGCACTTTTGGTGTAACGGAGTCATCACATTTTGTGTCAGCGTTGGTGTTCATCCGTGCTCTGTGCTAGTACCCTTTATTGGGGGTGAGATTAGCCCTTGTTACCATAGTGACAAGCAGTGAAGTCATGAATGTGTAAGTGTGTTTGTGCATCTTCTTAGGAGAGGAGACAGGGAAACTCTTTCACCCTGCAGCTGCAATGTTATATCACACACTCGCTTTTGCTCTTTCACTGTTACTAGTGTGTATACACACACACACACCTTTGTCTTACAACCCTTGCATCCAGTGACATAAATATTAATGCAGCTAATTAATGCTATGCCTGCATCTAAACCTAATTCTAACCATTTTGACTCTTTCTTTTTAATTATTTTTATACGAGCACTTTTCTTCAGAAAGTTCAACTAAATGCCCCCATAAAATAAAAGCTTCAGATATTCCTAGAATTCTGGGGAAATTTGGCTCCCACATACTCAACATGCCCATACACAGATCCACAGAGCATTTTCCTGTTCTTATTCACTATTTATAGAGCTTTATCTACTTCTATCTTTGTGAGGACACACATTGACAAAATGCATTCCCCATCTCCTTACCCTAACCTTAACCATCACAACTTAATACCTAACCTAAAACCCTTACCCTAATCCTAACCTAAACCTTATTCTAACCTGAACACTAAAACCAAGCCTGAAACCTCAGACAACCCTTTGTTGGTTAAATATGTTTTTGGGGTTGTTTTTTTTGGACCTCGATGTGTAGCAAGTAAAAGTACACACACAGGTGCACGCTGTAAGAGTAATTAAGGCTTGATCAAATCCATTTGCCGTCTGTAGAGCCATTTCCGCTTCACTTGCATAATAGAAATGACTTTATACACAGATCATTTCCAGCATGTAAACAACACATCACTGAAACAAACGAGCAAGCTTCTCAGTTTATCTGGTTTCTGACTCGTATATGAAAAGGAATTTCTTTTTAGGGCCATTTCCTTGTCTGCTCTCTATATTGTTGTGCATTTTTGTAGCACTATTTAAGAGGAGGCTGAGTGATATTTCTATAAAATTATTTTGTTCATGACCACTCCCATTATTAAAAGTGTGACAGGTTCTTAAACAACATGTACAGTACAGACAATTTCTGACAAATATAACCAAGTTTTTTTTTTTTGTTGTTTTTTTTTAATTTTATGGTTGAATCTTTTCAGATAATAAACGGAGACCGAAGGTCTGTTTGATGGTGTTGATATGCTGCCTTGTGTACGTGCGCTTTTTCACAAATAGCTTTGTGAAAATAGTTTGAGTCAGATGCATTACTGGGTTTTGCAAGGCATTTGGCAAAGAAAATGTATACTGTTTCCATCTAGTGGTTAAAAGATTTCGATGCGGCCTGTATTTCTGATCAGCCGATCAGCATCAGCTCAGGTGCTGCACTTTCTTTGCAATGCTCGTTATGTGATTTGAACTGATAGGAATTTAATTTGTTTTTATTTCATATAGGGGACTTTCAATGAAAATGTTTCTTTGCCCACACACTCCAGTTTCCAAACCTCAGCTGTAGCAGTTTAACAACTCGAAGTGTAGTTGTTATGCCGTCGGCTGAAGCTGGGGTCAGTGATCTTTTTTTTAATGAATTAATTAATTTATTTATTTATTTCCCCCCCCCCCCCCCCTTTTTTTATTTCTTTTTGTAGTTTTTGTTCAAGATCTCATGATATCTGCACAGAGGAGAATCCACTCCAGTCACTGTACACAATTGTGGAAAATGCTAATGATAAGGAACGGAGCCATGTTAATCAAAAAAAAAAAATTTAGTAATTTTGAACCAGCTTTACAATACAAAACACTAATACAGCACTTTTTTTTTGCCATTTTGTAAATAAAGTACTTTTTCTGAAGCTATGTCATTCCACCCCAACCAGGATAAATCTCTGCCCCTACAGCTAAAATTTTCACTTGTTGAAAACATGACAGTAACTTAACAGTCTTTGGAAGTATGACTTTTGGAAATGTATTTTCCAGACATTTTAGATATTTTACAGAAAATCATTTGTCCAATTGTGGTATTCAGTTCAGTAAGCAAAATGAAACATAGTAGCTTCTAAAAAAAAAAAAAAAAAATGAAAGCTGCAGGTTTCTTGCGAGTACTCGGGGAAAGAAAATCCCCATGAGGTCAAAGGTGTCAGATATTCCTATTCTTCTGGGAACGTTTGGCTCGAACATGCATAACATCCCCATCCACACAGCACCCACAGAGCATTTTCCTATTATTAGTCACACTTTCAAAGATCTAAACTATTCCTGAACTCTCTCACATTCCTTCACTCTGACTTTCCCATGCACACAGACACACTGTAACAGTAATTCAATCTCGATCAAACCTACCTGAAGTGCCGTTATTATTTTAACTGCATAGTAAGATCTCACCTGTACACTTTCCGACAAGAAAACATTCCAGAATGTAAACACTTTACTGAAAAAAAGCAAGCATTCTTAGTTGCTGGCCATTTTCATTGTTTGTTCTCTGTATTGTTTATGCGTTTCTTTTCTTTTTTTTTCTTTTTTTTCTTTTCTTTTGCACTGGTGTATTTTAGAGGAGGCTGATTGATATATTTCTGTAAGACGTAATTGTTTATTGAAAGTACAACATGGTCGTACACAATGTGTAAAGGCAGACATTTCCATTTTCAAATGTTTACAGTTGAATCTTTTTCAGATAATAAATGCAGGCTTTTGGACTAAAGGTCTGTTTAATGGTGTGGATTTGCATGTGCAGTTTTTACAAGTACTGTAAATAACTTAGTTGTTAAAATGCATTACGGTGTTTGGCAGAACATTTTTTGAAAAATACTAATAATAATAAGAAGAAATAAATCAAATGATATAGAAAAAGGTGTATTGTTTCCATCTAGTGGTCAATAGCTGCCAATACAGCCTGTATTCCTGGACAACCTACAGTATAAGCGTTGTTATTTTTATTTTATCATTATTCGTTTTTATATCATGATTTCTTTTAATTTTGTTACACCGGCGAAAAACAGCAATGCAGTTTTACTTGTTAGGTGTGTGTGGTCTGCTAAAATAAATAGAAAATAAAAGAAATATATTAGTCTTTTACATCACTCAAAAATACATCCATATTGTCACAATTCCATGGGCCTGCATAGCAGCAGCTAAACAACAGGTATAATTATTTTAATGACTTTTATTAATTTGTAAACATTCTATAATGACAAGATAATAATCTAACATATTAATTTAATGTCACTGACATCTCTCTGTTGGAGTTCTTGCAAACACCGACTGTAAAATGCTGCTATTGAGTGTGTAGTGAAAGAACCATTAATGCATCAATCCATCTGAGCTAAACTGTTGATGACATGTTTGAATGATTTTAAAGCTTTTTTTTTTCAGAATGTCTACTTTGTAATAGTAATAATAATAAATTCAAAATTATTAATTTGTCAAGAATGGGGTAAAATTATTATTTGTCACACAAAAAGCCTTGAAAGGGAAGAATTATAGTATATTGTTTATATTATAGACATGAGCAGCAATCACAAGTCCATCAGTTTGGGCGGAAATAAACACTGGTTTAAATTTATTTAATGGTGAAACTCAAGTCATGTCCATGACACGAACATGGCGCCTTCCTAGGTAAGTCAAAATCTCCTTTGGGATTCCAGTTTGGGAAGAGTAAGACTGTGAACTGCTGCACAGAGGCACTGTTTTCAGACATTGCATTGAATAATCCATCAGAATTAACACAAATTGGTATCCTATTGTTCACCTCTCTAATGGCCTGATGAGACTCATGCTGATTCTTTCAAAGCGGACAGAGATTAAGGATAATGCCAAGAGCAATAGCTCTTTTGAGGTGGCTGGCAGATTCGCCAGCTGACATTGGCAGCGTGATGTACACCACCTGCATACATCACCTCAAAAGCCTGGCCAAAAATATGGGCCATTAGCTGGTTGAGTGTTTTATCCTGTCCCAGATGCCCCACCATGGGATTATGATGTGCCACATGAAAACGCACTTCCCGGTGGCTCTTTGGCACTAGCAATGGAATGATCTCATAGTTTGTGTGAGTGTCCTGCATCTCTTGCTACAACTTATCCTCGATTACTGAAAAGTAAGGATAGGTGATTGTGATTTCTGTATTATCTGAACATGAACGGCTTTCACTTAGTCAAACGCGTGTTTAAGAGACTCATCACACATCTGCTCCAAAGGGAAACTCCCAAGGGAAATCCCCATGGAGGCAGATAGGGGGTGGTGCCCTGCCCCCTCCCCCCTCCTCCAAGTCACTGTTACACAGAGCTGACATTGACGACCCTGGCACCGTGTAACCCAGCCAGAGTGGCACAAACACCACACCTCACAATCCTAGTTTATAACCATTTTCTTAAACCCGTGGCCAGTTCGTCCCTCAAGTGAGTGGATTGGAGACGGTGGGACTAAAGGGACACTTCAACGTTATGTATTTGGCCCCAGAAATGTATTAATATGGGCTCCAGCAGATATATGTGCGCATACCTGTATAAACACCTCACCAATCATGCACTTCCCAATGCTCGGACGCCACTAGGCAATCCTCCTCTAACTGGATTGACAGCTGTGATGAACCATTTCAGCACAACACAAGAATTCCTTTGGCATCCTGTTCCTCTGCCAGCATCCACTACCGATTGTCTTTGAGCTTTAAATGTCATAATAGAACTTTTTGGACTTCATTATAAAAGCTATGTTTGGTATTGGTCATTCTAAGAACACAATATCTACTATAAAGCATGGTGGTGGCAGCATTATTCTATAGGAATGCTTCTGAATGGGAATCACTGATAGCTCCAAATATTAATCTATTTTAGCACAGAACCTGTTAGATAGCTGAAGATGAAAGAATTCGCACTTTGCAAATACCTACAGTAGTCAGAGCCCAGATCTAAATCCTCAGGAACCTGTGGAATGACTAGAAGATTGCACAGGAGATCCCCTCGCAATTCGATATGTCTGGAGTGTTTCTGCAGGGGAGAGTGGGACGAAACTGCAAAATGAAGACCTGCTAAGTTGTAAGACTCTTACCCAAAAAGGACAGAGTGCCATATTACAAGGAAAGGTGTGTTAACAAAGTATTAATCGGGGGTGTGCATACTTATGAAACCAGGTTATTGTAAAAATAAATAAATAAATGCATTTCTTTTTTTTTTCTACTGAAACATTTCTATTTGTTTTTCACTTGAATTTTATCGTTTGCAGTATCACATTAGGTGTGGAAAAGGATCTGTTAAAGTGGTGCATAAGTTTTTGGCTTTTTAAACAAACTCCATTTGCGGATTTTTTCAACCATACTTAGAGTTAATCTTCAAAGCAATCGGCGTTTTATATCTGGCAAAGAATGAATACGGTCATGAAAGAAGGAGCCAGGTTTTGAGGATATTAATTCATGTATGCACTTTTGTGTCCATTTTTTTTAAATGTCACATTTTCATCCAACAGTTTCTGTAGCTCCTCGTCTTCCTTTTCCTTCGGTCTACAACTTCTGGTCCTATACCGTACATCTAGCTCCAAATTTTGAATCAGAAAACAGACCGCAGAAACTCTGGAGCGGCCTTGCCATAAACTTTGCAAATTTCTTCTCTTGCTTCCATTTCATTCTTTCCATTATTGAATAAGAGTAGAAGTCAATGACGAATATGACTCTTGCTGGGTTCCAGGCTTGATTGATAAACTACCGAAAACAAAGGTGCAAAGAATACTTGAAGCCTATGAAGAAGACTTTAAAACAAAGAAGTAATCCATCTGTATCCTAAATGTTGAAAAGCAAGCACTTTTATTTTTTTTAAAGGAAAATGCTGATGGTCTGCTAACCATCAAAGGTCAAAATCAAGCATGTATCATATGAACATCAGATTTAGTAAATAGTAAATTATTACTATACATACTAAACCATTTCAGCATCTTAACTTCTATAGTTTTGAAGCAAGGGTTTCTTTCTTGGAGTAAGCAGCCTCTCAGCCCATGATAACGTAAACCTCGTTTGACTGTAGACAGTATCCATCAGCTTCCAGTTCATGGCACGAGAGCATCATTTAGTCATTTTCAAACAGGTTATTCACCATAATGACAAATGATTGTAGACACCTGACCATTACCCCATATGTGCTCGTTGAATATCTGATTCCAGATTTAGTATTCCCCATTGCTGTTATAATAACTTCCACTCAGGCACTGATGTTGGGTTCGGAGGCCTGGGAATCAGTCAGTGCTCCAGTTCATCCCAAAAGTGTTCAGTGAGGTTTGGGTCAGGGCTCTGTGCAGGTCATTCCAGTTCTTCCACACCAAACTTGGTAAACTTTTGCTTTTTTCGTGTACAGGGGCATTGTCATGCTGAAACAAGTTTGGTTTAGGCCTTTTGTCTGCAAACTTTTGGGCATATAGTGCTTATATATAGAGCATATATTTGCTCTAACATAAGAGTTAATGAGTAGCATAGTAGAGTAGACAGTATGGTTCATGATATTTGTTTTATTCTCTCATATTTGTGTGTGTTTATGTACTTAACAACGAAAAGTCACTCAGCCAGTCTCTCAGCCAACTCTAGACACAATGACAATATTTAATATTGCTTTAGTATATTTCAGTACAAAAGATTGGCCAGGGGCTCTTCCTGTCCCTGTGTGGGTTTCCTCTGGTTTCCTCCCACAGTCCAAAGACATTTGGATTAGGTCGATTGGCTACTCTAAATTGCCCATAGACGTGAATGGTCTAAGTGCCGGTTCCGATTCCGGATAAAATCAGGAGGGTTGCGTTAGGAAGGGCATCTGGTGGATAATCCCCTGCCAAATCGGATGGAGGATCTGCTGTGGTGACCGCGAACAGGGAGCAGCCAAAAGAAGAAGAAGATATTTTTTGTACAAACGAAGATACTTGATTGCTGCTCGTGCACAACCATTAGCCAACGATGCATTAAATGCTATCTGGGTAAATAAGACATGATCCTTCATTATTATGAGGAGCTGATGAAATCAATAAATGTCGTTTGAGTAAATCATGGAAAAGGGTGGTACAGTGGCACAGGTTGTAGCATTAATGTCTCACAAGATCCCCAGAATGTCCCTGAGTTCAGATTACTGTTCGCTACGTCTGCGTGGGTTTCCTCTGGGTTTTCTGGGGTTTTTTTTTTACAGTCCTAAAACATGCTGGTAAGTGGGTTAACTATTCGAAATTGCCCCAGGTGTGAATGAGGACATGGATGGGCTGTCCTACGATGGACGGGTCCCTCTAGGGTGTGAGCCTAGTGTTCCAAGCAATGGTATAGGCCCTGGAGCTACCTAAGACCCTCAATGATAAACAAACAAACAAACAAACAAACAAACAAACAAACAGGAAAAGTCAATGGTACAAAAGGAAGTGTGATTTGGTAACATTCATCCTTGAATTATTTTTATTTGATTTATCGGCTGTCTGAAACTTGGGTTCCATCTATATGGATCTACGACAAAAAAAAAAAAAAAAACAATCAATCAATCAATCAATAAAACGTTTAAGACATGATACATCTCTGGTCATCTTTGAATAAGTGGGCGGGGCAAGTGCAGTTTTCTGTCCTCTTAGTCGTATATTGGCCACGCCCCTTACGTAAACCCCTCCCCATTCCTGGTCCACACCGATTCATTGGCCCGTAAACTGCACGCCACTGATTCTGCGGTAAAGATGGCGGCGTCGGAGGGGGCGCGCAAAACAGCTCGACCCTCTATGGGTCCGTTTTAGAAAGAAGGAAAAAACAACAACAACAACAACAACTTCGGGATCACCGGAACAAGAAATCCCGAGATATCGAGTGGTGCCGTTAAAGTGAACCGAACTGATTAAGTGACACATTGTGCACAGTAGAGCGAGGTGGGTGGGATCAAACACACACACACACACACACACACACAGAGAGAGACCGCTAGCTCTGGGGCTAGGCTATCGAGCTAAGAGGGGGTGAAGAGCACAGTCAATAGGCCGCTCCGCTCTTTCTCCTGAGGGGGGATGTGACCCAGGCGGACGGTGGTGTTTCCTTGCTTCGGGTCCCCGGCGGATCTTTACCCTCAGACGCGCTGGTGAAATGGGACAGCAGGTAGGGCGAGTGGGCGAGGGGGCCTCGGCGGCACTCCAGAGCCCACCGCACGGCCACTCACAGCAACCGCAGCCGCCGCACCAGAGCAAAGGGAGCCGGGCGAGCAGCTCCGGGAGGAGACCGCGGGAAGCGGCGAGCACCGGGACACCAGCGTGCAGACTCGCCGTCACGGCTAACGCGTCCGACCCTGGAGTTAACATCTTCACCCAGCATTCAGGTAAAAAAACAAACAAACAAACTCCCAGCAAAAACCCTGTCCAGCTTCGCAGCCTGTTTGTTTTTTTTAAGGCTGCTGTCAAATCAGTGCAAGGTCATTCCAGGAATACGAGCGAGTCCTAAAAAGATGAGTAAAGCTAAAGCGGAAACACTGCTCACAGTCCCAGCCGGGAAAAGGAGAGAAGATCCACAACACACAACACAGCACAACACAACACACAGAAAAAGTCAGGAATATTAGTCAAGCCGTTGTTGTATTGAGTGTTTCCTGCTGCTCGTGTGTGTTAATAATGTATAATGAATGGATGGTTTAGCTGTTAGCCGGACAGTGGGAGTCACACTGAGACTTCCTCCATTTGGATAGAGAGAGAAAGGAAGCATGCTTTTCCTCACATGGACTTCTGGAGATTGTTATAGCCAGCCTGGGTAATGACATCAAATAATCATTTGTGTGTGTGTGTGTGTGTGTGTGTGTGTGTGTG
>JAOVYU010000037.1:6745618-6760474 GCA_025674565.1 Synodontis membranacea | reverse complement strand
GTATTTGCTCATGTGACTGTGATTGACAGGTGGGAGAGAGAGAGAGAGAGAGAGAGAGAGAGAGAGAGAGAGAGAGAATATTCCATCCCTCCAGCCCAGAGGGCATGGTCAGTTTTGCTCCTGGCTCCTAGACAGGTATATGGATGGATACGACCCCGCCGCTACCTGTTGCACCATCGTGCTGCCTAGAGGATTATGTTGAATCAACTGAAATGTATATATCGAAAAGTAAATCATATTAAATCGAAGCCTGCATTTGTACAAACTGTTGCACTCCTAATACTTTGTTTAGGTGTAAGGGATGACAGCATGCCAGTGTGTGAAGGATTTACAGAGGTGCTGCTTCAGCTGTCCTGACCCCAGCAGCTGTGTGAGGGGCTCAGATCAGCAAGGGGATCAATGTCCTCATTCAGTTCAACATTTGAGCCCCCCCTCGTGCTCTTGTCCCAGCTGTCCTGCGTGGCATCTCCTATGCAAGACACATGCTGACCAGCACACTCGCTCGGCACACGTCATGCCCCGTGCAGGGCAAGTGTTTTCGATCAGCCCCTGTAGACAAGTCTTCCTAACAGGGCATATAACTGTAACTTTCAGCCTTCGGAAAACGCCTAAAGCCCACACAGGAATGCGTTTTAAGATCTTTGGTTTGTGATGCTGATGTCATTCATCCTTCTTTGATCATAAAATAGTCCATTAGTTTGTTTCGTGAGCATGTTCATTATCCTTTCCATGTTAGCTCTTCAATTATTTTCCATCTCATTCCCTCCAGAGGTTTTCCTTTCCATACGGTAGGTCCTTTTAGGTTGTCCGGCTGCAGATGGTGTTAATAATTGAGGATCCGGTTCTAGTAAATGTCGGCTAATGCTCCATGTGCGGAGATTACAGGACGACGCACGCTTTAATGAGACCTCCTAACTTTTTGGTTAATCATGAGCGAACTCTCAAGCCAATCCATTCTCCGGACTTCTCATTCTCTTATTATCACACTGCTCTCTCACTTTGTCTCTCTTTCCTTTTCCTCTCTCTCTCTCTCTCTCTTTATCACAAGAGGGATGTGTGGTTTAGAGAAATGTGGACATCTGCCATGGGCAAGAGCTGACCCCCACCACCCAGTCTGCGCAATGCACTGCCCCCCCCCCCCCCCCCCCCCCCCCCCCCTTACACACACGTTCCCTCATGAGATCTCCAGTAAGACCCTCCGTATGAGCTCAGTTTCCTTCGTTTCTCACAGTCTCGCTCACACGTGTTTGCGCTGGAGCAGCCACCATGTAGACCGAGCGCCCAGCGTGGTTTAGCTTTCAAGGAGCTGTCTCGGAAATTTTGAGGTCCTAGCCACATCAGAGGCCAACGTGGAGGCTTGAAGCGCTCAAGAAAGCCTCGGTGAAAAGTGGGTCATTTCTCGTCTGAGAGGCGTCTGTGACTGCAGTGAGCCTCTCCTGGACTCTCTGGACACAGGAACCATCTGTGGATTATCTTTGGATTTTTATAGGACCATGTACTGGGAGCTGTGGCTGAGTCAGGTGAAGGGGAGAGGAATTGATTGCGTGCTTCTCCGGAACAAAGGTGTGGTGAGCGCTGGTGTGAGAATGTTCCTGTAGCTTCTTTATGGCTGTAGCATGCCCCTCATAGACCGTCATGTAGTTTTAGTTTTCTGTAAAAGCTCTTCCGAGGTCTCTAAAACATTTACCAAGTTCAGCTGGAGCATATTTTGGGACTACATCATCATAACGGCCGGAAGGACCTCAGGTCTGTTAACCTTTCTGCCTGTTGAGGAAAGCAGTGGCCTCAGCATTATAATGCATTAGCTTAGTTTAGACCTGTGACAATGATTTTTTTTTTTTTTTAATATGAACATCCTGATGATGCCCATCTGCACTGTTTGTAACTGAGCTTGTATGTCTATGTGTGTGTGTGTGTGGGTGGGGGGGGGGTGGAGACTAACAAGGAACAAATTTTCAGGTCCAGCTTGTTTCACACCCCTTCAGATCTCCTCTGTCTCTCCATGCTGTATTTGTCTTTCCGTTGCATAAACTGGACATGATGGTTACAGGGCAGCTGCCTAGGCATGCTTTCTGCGTGCGTATGTTCATGTGTCTGCATGTACGTGAGTGGCTGGCAAGCAGGTGTGGAGGTAGGAGGGGGAAATGTAGGCATGCGTGAAGGGTGTCGAGGGAGGGGGGGGCGGGTGAGTGTAGAAGCTCCACCACACTGTTTCTCCAACCATGCGTCCTTGGCTCCTCCTTCCCTCCGCTTCATAAATAACAGGCTGAGCAAAACCTCCTTTAAACAGAGACTCTTACTTGGCAGCTCCCTTCTGGATTCGTACGTAAGGTGTGCGTGATTATAGGTGTACAATAAGTGTTCAGCGAAGGACGATGCCCCTGCGTACTTTGCCATCAAGCAGCAGCTTCGAGGAAGACAGGAAAAGACTGATCAGACAGCAGGAGGTGGATTGTTACAATCTCCCAGGTACACTCTTTGTCCAGCGTGGGCCGGGTCTGCCGAGCTCTTAGGAATACGGGTAATCTCGGTGTGTTAGATGAGGACGTGCTCCGAGACTGGGTTTTCTTTCATCTTTATATTTTTTACCCGATTTCAGATTGCGCCGTCTTGTGTGAGGTTTTAAACGTGGCTTAGTGCGAGTGTTACTCGAATTCTGTTAGTTGTCAAGATGAAATATTTCCTGTGTTACATTATCTTTCTGTTTTCTGCAACTCATTTTCTCCTGCATATCTTTGTACTCAGTCATTCATCATTCCTTTTCTCCTCCTTCTCACTCCCTCTTGGTGACTCAATCATCTTAAGCCCTTCCCTTGAGGGATTGGTGTTTGACGTCTTTCCGCCTTTCCACACCTTTTCTTTAAGGAGTTCTTTTTCTTTTTTTTTTCTTTCCTCCCCCTTGCTGACATCCATGTCTCTCTCTCTTTTTTTTCTCCATCTGGGACAGAAGCCTTGCACAGGCCGTTCGGATTGGACTCGTCAGCTCTGACAGAGGCGGTGCGTTGGAGCTCAAAGGAGAACCTGCTGGGTGCCGCTGAGAGTGACCCCAACCTGTTTGTCGCACTTTACGACTTTGTGGCCAGCGGCGACAACACGCTGAGCATCACAAAAGGTATGATGAAAGCCTTTGCCTTCATTTTAATTCGGCATTCGTTATCATTTCTTTTCTTTTTTCTTTTTTTTTCTTTTCTTTTTTTTTTTTTTTTTTTTTTTAAATTCTTCCTTAAATGATCCACGTAATTCCACATGATAATTTAGGATTTTTTTTTTTTTTATTTTTATTTTATTTTTTTTTTTTTTGCTTCACTGTACCAGGTGCAATACCCAGACAAATCCCTGTCCTCTTTAATTGCACATTAACAACACCCCCTCATACCAAGCTGCTGTAAATAGGATTAATATTTGTAGTGCAAGACAGTGGCCGCAGTGGACTCTCCTCATGAGCACTAATGCCTGAGCATTTCGTAATCCTCCCAGTTGGCCCCATAGCAGGTGGATAAACACAGACTGGCGTAATCAGAGCAATGGAATCGGTGCTTAGTGGCTGCATTTTAATCTCTCTGTATATTCGCACTGCCTGCCAGAGCCCCAATATTGTCTGTCTGGTCCTGACCAGGAGAAACAGGAGCCAGTCTGCTGGAGTTGAGTTTTTCTCGAAAGGCCTGCTGGAGCCATGTGGCGTAATTTGCTTTAATGGAGCTCGAGGAGTTTGTTACTTTCATTGCAAAGTGAAATGCTCTCAGCTAAATCACTGGTGCTATAAAAGAGCGAGAGGAGGATGCGGAAGGAGCAGACATAGCGGGGGGAAAATGAGGAACTGCAGAAGAGATGGTGATGCTGGGTGAGAGTGGGGGAAAAACGAAACTTTGCACTACTGCATCTCTACGTGTTTACTGCAATGACTAAAATCTCTTTTGTCTCTCTCTCTCTCATTTAACTTAGGGATAGCCTTGGGGATTGTATCCTCACTAAAGCTTTTAACCGCTTTCCTAAATCTCATTGTTGCCTCAGGTGAGAAGCTCAGGGTGCTGGGCTACAACCAGAATGGGGAATGGAGTGAAGTCCGCTCGAAGAACGGTCAAGGCTGGGTTCCCAGTAACTACATCACGCCGGTCAACAGTTTGGAGAAGCACAGCTGGTATCACGGACCTGTGTCGCGAAGCGCAGCTGAGTACCTGCTCAGCAGCCTCATCAACGGCAGCTTCCTGGTGAGGGAGAGCGAGAGCAGCCCGGGCCAGCTCTCGATATCACTGCGCTACGAGGGCCGAGTCTACCACTACCGCATCAACACTGCCTCTGATGGCAAGGTGTGACCTTTTTATCATATCTGCGTACTTGTGTGGCATATACCCTCTCCGTGCACTTCGTAACAATGTAAAACTACTACTTTCTGCCTACAATAGCCTTGACTCATCTATACAAACAAAAAAGTGTTTTAATGGGTGACGGGAATATCGGTCTTTCTTGCAGGTCTACGTAACCTCCGAGAGCAGGTTCAGCACATTAGCCGAGTTGGTCCATCATCATTCCACTGTAGCGGATGGTTTGGTGACAACGCTGCACTACCCAGCCCCGAAATGCAACAAGCCCACGGTCTACGGGGTCTCGCCCATCCACGACAAGTGGGAGATGGAGCGCACCGATATCACCATGAAGCACAAGCTAGGAGGAGGCCAGTATGGCGAGGTCTATGTGGGTGTCTGGAAGAAATACAACCTCACTGTTGCTGTCAAAACGCTCAAGGTTTGTCTCAAGGCGTTTGTTTTGTTTTGGTCTCCAGCCTTCCAGAAAGTTCTGATTCTGATTTTGTTGCGTGATGGCGTAGCATCGTTGTGTTCTGCTAGATTTTTAGAGTACGTGTTCGGCTTTTATACTGTACCGATTCCGCATCATAGGAGGATACTATGGAAGTGGAGGAGTTTCTGAAAGAGGCCGCTGTCATGAAAGAGGTGAAACACCCCAATCTAGTGCAGCTGCTCGGTTAGTATTCTTCTCATAAGCCGTATCTGTAATTTTGTAAGGGTTTAAAAAAATTTTTGCACTTTGAGATTAATTGCATTTGGCAATACAGTGAAATCCCATCCGACAGCGATTGTGTATTATCAAAGGCTATTCTTACTGAGTGGATATTAATCTGCTCGTCCAGGTGTGTGCACACTGGAGCCTCCGTTCTACATAGTGACGGAGTACATGCCTCACGGCAACCTGCTGGACTACCTCCGCGAGTGTGACCGTGAGGAGGTGAACGCCGTCGTGCTGCTCTACATGGCTACTCAGATCTCCTCTGCCATGGAGTACCTGGAGAAGAAGAACTTTATTCACAGGTAATTTGCCATCGGCAGTTTCTCTATACAGTATTATATATAGTACAGTGAAGCGTCTTGGGCGTAAGCGAAGATGCTTTTAATAGTAATGAAATAAAAAGTCTTGGCCTGTATGAAAATAATAATAAAAAAAAAGAAGAAGAGCATTGATCAATAAAAAAAAAAATCAGTTCTGTGTCGAAAATCCCTTAGCCTTTAAAAGTGCTCTGTAGTGTGGTGCAGTTTTATATGGAAATGGGCTGGTAAGTTGTACATCTGTCTTCTGCAACAGTTCTTCAACAGACTTTGGCTCCTTCTCGCAAGGGCTTGCAAAGCACTGTTGCTATTAAATTGCATGTTGTGCAAAAATCTACTTAGTATTCAGGAAGACATAATTATGTCTTTCTTTCCTTTACGCTGCTCTCTCTCTCTCTCTCTCTCTCTCTCTCTCTCTCTCTCAGGGACCTGGCTGCACGAAACTGTCTAGTAGGGGAGAACCATGTGGTAAAGGTGGCTGATTTTGGCTTGAGTAGGCTGATGACGGGAGACACGTACACAGCTCATGCTGGCGCCAAGTTCCCCATCAAGTGGACCGCACCGGAGAGCCTGGCCTACAACACCTTTTCCATCAAATCGGACGTCTGGGGTCAGTCTGTCTCCTGCTTTCAGGGATTCGTTCTTTTGGCAAATCGAAATGTTTCTCAGGGGGGGGGGGGGGGGAACATTTTAGGCTTTAGAAAACCTGAATCTTTTGAGTCTAAAGGCTGTTTGTCCAATATTCTATTTATCATAAATTTGTTCCTTTGTCTGTCCCTCAGCATTCGGAGTGCTTCTGTGGGAGATCGCGACCTACGGTATGTCTCCATACCCCGGCATTGACCTGTCTCAGGTTTATGATCTGCTTGAGAAGGGCTACCGCATGGAGCAGCCAGAAGGCTGTCCCCCGAAAGTCTACGAACTTATGAGAGCATGTGAGTGGATTGCGAACTGTCTCTTTGTGTCGCTCTGTTCAAATACATACACAGCATGTTCCTACAGAAACACACTCGCATGAGTCTCCTTGAACAGTTTATGTGAATAGAATTGAGCTGATTTGTTTAGCACGACCTTTTGTCTAAACTCCCTGCTCTTTTCCGACATTAGATTTTCCGCGTGTTCTTGCTTTGATGCGTGTTTTCGTTACGTGCTTTCAGGTTGGCAGTGGAGCCCACTGGACAGGCCTTCGTTTGCAGAGACCCATCAGGCTTTTGAGACAATGTTCCATGACTCCAGCATATCAGAAGGTACAGTTAGAAACCCCAGGGTTTTAAACAGAAGTAACTGATGGAGTAATACTGATGTCAGAGTGTCCATAGCTGTCTTTTTTTTTTTTTTTTAAGGCCTTGAACAATTAAATACCACTGCAGATTATTCGTTAAAACGGCCAATACAAGATGTCCGTGTCCTACCTTTAGCGAGTGAAGCGCACTTGTTCGTGTGAAATGTTTTACAACTTTAAAAATGAAGGCAGAATGAGTCAGCAACAAAATGTTCTCTTCCCCCAACCTTTGCTTTGCAGAAGTGGCAGAGGAACTGTGTAAGACTGCCTCTTGTGGTAAAGGTGGGGTAGTGCACCCGTTCGGCCACGATCAGCCCCTCGTGCCCTCCAAGTCGCGGCCGCAGAAGAAGCACTCCGACAATAAGGAGAACGTGGAGGGGCTGGAGAGTCGGCATGAGCCTGGAGCTCACGGTCCTTCAGGTACACCAGCTGACCTCCACTTCACACGTCTCCAGCGCAGACTCAAGAGAATGGGAGTGGTGTTTCTCCTAGACTAAAGGAGATGCACTTCAAATGCACGCCCATACAGACACGTGCACGTTATGTATAAATATGTACTTATATCAGCAGTATTAGCGGGTACAGGTTCTTTTTTCTTTTTCTTTAATTTATTCTTTTGTACAAAGTTTGTAAATACTTTTCAAGTAGAGAGCTTAAAATGGATATTTAAAAAAAAGATATTAATTATAATATTATTATTATTATTATATTATACTAACCCTAATCATATGTATTAGTAAAGCTGATATTTTTAGCATTCATAACTAAACAGGTTTGGTCATTATTGACATCTATGTTTTACAAATAACCTTTATTCTCCAATCATTCTTATTCTTTTGTTCTGGGTTTTTAAAAAAATTTTTTAATTTTTAATTTCAGTGTGGTGTCCTTTAATTGTTGTTTTGTCCACTTTTGTTGTCCATCACTCAACAAGTACGCACAAGCACCTAACACCCAAACACACTCCGTATTCACCCATCAGCATGTTGACCAATGTCTTGATTAAACAAAGTTTAACCTCATTTGTGTAGCATTATTTATGTATTTATTATTAGGGTGCTGCATAAGTTTGTGGCCTAGAAAATATCTTGAATTATTTATCAAAACCCCCTGTAAAAACACGCCTTGTATACTTTTGTGCGTGCAAGCACTTGTTCGCCAGTGTTCAAAAAAGGTGAATTCGAGCTAGATGATAAGCCAAGAAGTGGTAGACCAAAGGAAACGGAAGATGAGGAGCTGCAGAAATTGTTGGAAGACGAGGTGAAACGATTGACCGGAGAGCCGGCAAGATGTTGTGATATGGATCGTTCTACTGTTCTAAGGCATATGAAGGCAACGGGAGAGATTCTGAAAGTTGGTAGGTGGGTTCCACATGCACTTTCAGAGAGGCATATCGCTCAACGGCTTAACACCTGCATTACAGGCTGCGTCCTCTAAACTGTCAAAAGTGGCCAGTTGATCAAATTAAGTGGGGTGAAAAAAATAAAAAAAATCAGTGAACTACCACCACTGTCCAGCAACCATTCACAAAAGAAAATCATCCTCCTTCGTCCAATCAAAATCATCCAAAAGTGAAGAAAGACACGATTTTAAGCTATGGATTTTTAAGTCGCCGCATCCAGCCCACTCGACGGACATAGCGCCATCAGATTTCCACTTGTTTATAACTGCGACATGCACTCTCTGGCCAACATGTCAAAAAAAGTCGAGGATATACTAAATTGCACAGATGAATTCATTACCTCAACACCTACGGTTGTCCTTCTTTCACAACCGTATCCGTTCCTTCCCAGATATATGGTAGAAAGTCATAGAATCTAATGGCGATCACTTGGAAGAATTACTCTATAGATCATTTTACGATTTGCAAATTATTTTGTTCCAAAAGGCCACAGACTTATGCACCACTTTAATATAACATGGTTTAAATATATAATGGATTTCATTTCTTTGTGATTTATTTGTAGAAAAAAAAAGTCTTTATACTTTTGCAAAAAATATGTCATTAACACAGGCCCTGGCGTTTCATTTAAAATAAACTTTTAACATATTTAGTCCTTTACCTATGCTGCCTTAGTTTCCATCCTCTAATGGTCTCTAACTGCAGTTAGTGGCGGCGCATTTTTACTATAGCTGCAGTGGCTTTGAAAGATCTACACTACTACATTATGATAATGTAGTAATGTGAGTGGGTCCAGACTAGGTTTTGAGGTTTGAAATGAACTGCAACATTACATTCAGGACTGCTCAGTTTTACTCTCCGGAGCAGGCTTGAAAACGTTCACCTTAGTGACCACATTTATTCTTATTCTGATTTATCATGGCTTTGTTTCTCTATACGTTTATATGACCAGAACAGCTTTTCCTTTTTTTTTTTTTTTTTGCACCATCTGTCTCTTACCTGTTAATTGATTAGGATATGACAAACGAGATGAGAGGTTGCTGTCTTTCATTAAAGTAAAGCTAGGTGATTTAACCAAGCACCCAAGATTTGTAATTAGAGCTAAACACATGACTCCAGAAATGAGTACGCATCTGGCTCTGATGTAACAGAGCAAATATGTACAAGTCAGGATTTAAGCCCTTTCGGTTAATTATACCCCCAAACCAGAAGTACTTCAGTGTTGTTCGGTACTTCGCCAACTTCTTTCAGATCTGTGCATTCCATCTTGTCACTGTGAACTTGTAAAAGAATACACCACTATAATTTAGCGTGCTTTTGAAAGCTTTCTTCTCTAACCTGCGTTCTGTTTTTGTGTGTTTGGGCTTTTTTAGCCTCTCTGCTGGCAGGTGATGGTCATTCCAACAGCTCTCCTGCTCTGCCCCGGAAGCAGAGAGACAAATCTTCTGGTGGCCTGCCTGATGACCCACTGGATGCCACCTTCACTCGTGACCGCAAAGCTGGTTTCTTCAGCTCCTTCATGAAGAAGAAATCATCAACTGCTTCCACCTCTCAACCTCAGCACAACCCCCCTGTGACCCCGAGCACATCCTTTCGTGAGATGGAGACGCAGCCTCACAAGAAGTATGAGCCGACAACTGCTTTTGGCAGTCCTCCTCCTCCACTGCCTCAGACTGATGGCCTTGGCTTCTCTCCATCTCATGGAGAAGGAAACCATGTTCAGTCAAGGTGCTGCGGAGCCACTTTCGGGCAGAAGCTCTCTGGGTCGAACTCTTCCACCTCTACCCAGGTGGGCAGCAGCAGTAGCTGGGCAGGACTCGCAGGCTTCTTCACACCACGTCTTATCAAAAAGACCCTGGGGTTGCGGACTGGGAAGTCTTCTGCGAGTGATGAAGGGGGTGGGGGAGCCAGGCCCTTTCCTCGTTCAAATTCAACGTCCTCCATGTCAGCTGGGCTGCCAGATTTGGAGCGCATGGCGCTTACATTGCCCAGGAACCGTAGCAAGCCACCACTGGAACGCACAGTGTCCACCTCTTCACAGCCAGAGAACGGTGCCCAGCGACCCTCGGATACTCCGCCCAGAAAGCTGGATGAGGGCACAGCGCAGATCCGGGACAGACCCAAAGCTAAGCTACTGCCACGTGCGGTATCAGTGGGCACAGGAGCGGCTAGGGCAACAGGCGTTGGGGGCGAGGCAGAGTCTGATGCTCATACTCAGGGTAGAGTGGGGCAGGATGACAGGCCAGCCTGGTCTTCTCCGTCCAAAACGTTAGTTGGCCCGCACAATCATAAAGTGCCAGTCCTGATCTCTCCAACATTGAAGGCTGGCACAACTGATGCACACCTGGTTGGTGTAGACTCGCAGGGCAACCGCTTCAAACTGTTGGCCGACAGTGGCAGTGACAGGCCACGACTGATCAAGCCCAAGTGTGCACCACCTCCTCCGCCCACACTGCGCTCCCTCCAGAACAGTTATAGCACAGATGGTGCCGACGAGGTGACTAACATGGGCCCAGAGGTCAATGGAGATGGGGTTAAAAGGGCAGGGAGAGGGTCAGGAGGAGCACGACCATGTATACCGCCACCACAAGCACCTCCAGCACCTGCTTCTTCTTCCGGTAATGCAACAACAGGCAAGATGGCCAACGGTGGCACTACTTCTGCCTCCTCGAAGCTGACGCTGAGACGGACCCGGCAGCAGGTGGAACGAATACCACTGGAAAAGATCAGTAAAGAAGCTCTACTGGAGTGTGCTGAGTGCCTGAGCCTCGCGCTCCACAGCAGTACAGAGCCGTGCTCCAGCAGCCAAGTCTTGGATGCTGGTCACCAGTTACTCGACTACTGTTCAGGCTATGTAGACTGCATCCCACAAACACGCAACAAGTTCGCCTTCCGTGAGGCTTTGGGGAAACTGGAACTCAGCCTCCAGGAACTGCGGGCTTCTTCTACGGGTGGAGGAGGGGGACTGGGTGGAAGTGGGACAAGTCCCGCTCTGGACAACTTGCACACTTGTATTAAAGAGATCAGCGATGTGGTGCAAAGGTAGTTGGTGGAGTCCCGTAAAAAGCCCCTACTACCCTAATAGAACTTTTTACAAGTTTTTGAGCATTGCTTTGTAAATAATTGGGTCAGAGGATAATCTCTCAAACGTACCTCAGAAAAATCACTACAAATGGTCTCTCCCCCTCTGTCATTGTTTACAGTGGACTTTGAAATTGCCAGTTGGAAACAGAGCTCTAAACTTGTAAATAAGCTTGTTGTCCAAAACAGATCACGTCCAGTGTCTTTCCCCCCAGGGTTTGGCTACTTATTTTACGATCAAAAGAGCCTACATTTTAAAGTGACAGAAACTGATCAGTACCCATGCACCAGTTGTTTGACATATTTATATGATGATAAATGATAAATGCTGAATATCGTGATTATTACGCGGATTATTTCTACTCAGAATTACTGGATATGTGGTTGTGTCTGAATGCACCTCACCATAGAAATTTCACAGGCATGTCCCGGTTAGGCTCTGCGCACACACTGTTCAACATTAGCAGTACTGAGCCTTCAGCACATAGGACACATCATGCAGTCACTGTCACCTCTGGTTGATTTCACACATCTATGTATAGACGTTTCGGCATTTGATGGAAGGTCTCGGTTCGGTAGCAGCGAAGGCTAATGCCATTGTCCGTATGTCCGTGTTTGAGGGGCATAGTGCCCCTAGTTACTTGTAGGAAAGGAGTATGATCAGCATACTGAACGTGGAGTGTCATGTCTGTTCGTTAGTGTTATTCAAGTGACCTTTCACGATTGCTCCACGGTGTCAGAATTTTTTTTAGCTAATGTCAAATTCCAGATTCCAGTTACTTGTCCATAGAATCCTAGAAACGCCGACTTCCAAGCCAACTAAACTTAACGGGGACAATCACAAGATGCATGATAACAAATGGCAGGTAATTCCAGCAGATATGTAAGTATTTGATAAATGTGTGTAGCTGATATTTTTCAATTTTTGGAGCAGGAAACTTGCAAAAATCTAACAACAGAAATAAAAGCAAAAGAGTTAATGGGTAAAGGATAGTTTCGTACCCAGTAATTATATGCCAGAATCTTAAAAAAAAAAAAATAGAATAAGAAAGAAAGAAACATCGACGTTTTACTGGTATTCCTATAGATATGTGAATATTGATTATAGGTTATGACTCGGAATGTTTTCAGATGTTATAAGCAGGTTTGGCACCTCGGCCCAACAGTTGAATGTGTCTGATTTAGAAACAGGTGGGTTTTTGTTTGTCTGGATGGGACACGGGCACAAGTTTGGACACTGTGGTTTCCCCACTGTGACTATAGACACTCACTGCAGAACAGCAACTTTACTGCAATATTGCTAGACACAAGTGACACAGCGAACTGCCATTTCTATAGCACATTGATTTGTACTCTTTTTTTTTGTTGTTGTTGTTGTTGTTGGGTTTTGTTTTTTTTTCACTTTAGAATGTCTCGTAAACTTGAATTTTAAATTATTTCTTATTAAAAGCACAGGAATTTTTGTTATACTAAATAAATAGTTGTGCATTATGTCCTCCAAGAAGCATTAAAGGTCCATCTTTTACGTAGCTTCGACTGGTTGCCTGATCAGAAGGATTTTATTATGGAGTCCTTAGAGAAAATGCTGAAATGAAACAAATGGTCTCCATCTGAGCATCTACAACATGAATGTATCATCTTGACAAATGTTGCAGGATTTCATACGGCTTGACCAGACTCGTTAATATGGGGTGCAATTTCCTTTTTCTTTAAAGCCTTGTAATGTCATTAACGTGAGGATGTACTTTCTTTTTTTTTTTTTTTTTTTTTTTTTTTTTTTTTTTTTTTTTACACTGGATGCCATTTTAAAGTATAGCTGTTGATGGGCTTGCCTTAAATCGTCTACGCGGAGTAATACGGAAACACGTCTTTGTACCATTCATCTCAACCAGGATATAGTGCACGTTCCGTGCGTGCGTTTAGGGAGCAGTTTTGGTTTTCGTGGGACGACGCTTGGTGGTTTTCTCTGCCATAAGCCGTTTATTCAGTTTCATGGTGCCTTTTACGAGAGAGTTCATAGTTGCAAAAAAATGCATTGGGCGGACGCAAAATGGAGCGCAGTTACTTTTTTTTTTTTTTTTTTTTTAAATGTAAATTAATGCCCGATTCATCAGTAGTTACAGGATTACAGACTTCAACAGAAAGATGTGCAATGTTTTGTCCTGTAGCGGTGAAGAAGGCAGGGTGTTTCATTTTGCTGATGAGATCATTCATTGGTTGTGTCTTGCTGGGATTGCCTTACCTAATCCTCGCACAAAAATTAAGTTCTTTATTTTGGATAAAAAAAAAGTTCAAAGATGGTGAAACTAAAAAGTGACGTTTAGATTCATGCAGACAGCAGGACGTCCAGTTGTTTGCAATGAAAACGTTTTACAGTTGCATAGCTTTGGGGACGAGTTTTAGAAGAAAGGGTTAAAAGATTTACCCTGGTTCGAGTGCTGATTTTCAGGGAATATTTTTTTCTGATGAGAGAATTTGGTTACGGTTCATTGTCGCTGTTGATTGGTTTCATTTGTCCGGTAGTGCATCATCATGTAGTCCATTAGGGTAGTCTTTCTGAAAAGTAGACAATTGATCAAACCGAATTTTCTGTTCCTTCTTCCGTTTGCTGGTCCACGTTCAAAGCCTTCTTACACACACGCCAATGCATACAACTTCATTAGCCCTTTTTCACTCTGCATTTTTTTTATTTCGACACTGTCTTTGTATTTATTTTTGGTTTTATTTATGTATTTTCTAAGACATTGAATACTGGAAATAACATGTTCTTTTGTATGATGAGGTTTCGAGTTATGTAGGGTTTTTTTTTCTTCTGTTTTTTGTTTTTTTTTTTTAAATGTAAAACTTCATTTATATACCAAAGGCCACCTCTGCAGTCCTTCAAGTGCAATGACAAATGGAACACTCATAATTTTAAATATGTGAATTTTAAGGGGGATTTAAAAAAAAGGGGGGGGGGCAGAGGTTGACACAATAACAGTATTTTTTTCTGTTATGTAAAAAGTATATTTTGTGTGATTTTTAATTTAAAGTTCACTTTTAATAGCATATTACTGTGAAGTGCTCCCTCAGTGTTACACTTGATGTAAATAATAATTAAAAAAAGGGTTGAAGCTTATGTGGTGCGGTGCGTTTCTTTCTTTTCCAAAGGTGTCGGAAATATTTTGTGCTCATACCGAGACACTTTCACTGGCACTCTGCAGACCGACGCGTACTTGAATGAACTGCTTGGTTGAAGGTTAGTCATCACCTGCTCGGTAAACATTAGTTAAACATTATGGCTGTGTAATTAGTAAACTCTAGTTACACATGGGGACAAACCCAATATTGAATTGCAGTATGTAATAAACTCTTCTCTGTTTTGGAACCTAGGTGGTAGAATAAACTTCCCCTAGATGTCCGAGCGGCTGAGTCACTGGCTGTCTTGAAACGAAGACTAAAAACCTTCCTTTTTCGGAAATACTTAGATTAGCACTCCTATGCCAAAAAAAAAAAAAGATTGAATGCTTTATCTTCCAATAGAGTCTCATAACAGATTGTATCCTTAACCTGGGTTCTAGTGAACCAGAATCTGAATCTATTCACAGATCGAAACTTGAAAGACCTTATGTAGGTCGCTCTGGATAAGAGCATCTGCTAAATGCTGTAAATGTATGTTTTGCAATAAGACACGTTCTATCACTCTAGACACTCTTAGATGGTCAGACAGATCAGTTTGTTAAGCACTGTTACATTATTATTTATATTATATA
>JAOVYU010000037.1:6728667-6741954 GCA_025674565.1 Synodontis membranacea | reverse complement strand
GGGTGTGTTAGATTTATAGTGTGCGAATAATAAAGGATTGACAATAATTAGTCATATTGGTGGCACAGAGGGGCCCCAAATTAAATTCTGCTTAGGGCCCCTGAAGGCTTGGGCCGGCCCTGACTGAACACTAGAGTGCAGCATTGAGCTAATGTTTTGTATCCCAGTATTGCTGTGGTTACTGAGCCTCTGCTGTGTGTGTGTGTGTGTGTGTGTGTGTGTGTGTGGAGAAACGACAGCGTTTAGTCGTGCACTGGTTGTGGCTTCACGCGCTCTCGGTTCCACGGCGGCGGGCGTCTCGCGCAGCTCGGAGCGGGGAAATAAAAACAGCGGGAAGTGGAGTGTTGTGCTTCTTTTACCCCACAGAGGCAGAAATGAGTTGGGGAACGGATCTTTGGGTAAGAAATGTAGCTGCTAAAGTGTCTTTTGTGTGGCGTCGCATTTTTTTTTTTTTTTTTTTTTATCGAGACTTGAGACGGCTGCTGGTTAGAGCCGCGGGCTTTATTTGTGTGTCTCGGCTTTTCTTCCTCAGTGGCTTTAATATGAGCCGATATTTCTGGAATGATTGAGATTATTTGTCCTCCTGTCTGTCTCTCACTGCCTCTGAGCACTGCTCGGGGTATTCCTCTCCTCAGTCCGGGTCTCACACCCTGCTTTCTCCTCACAGACAGAGCTGAAGGACATTATACTCTCTTTTAGACACCTTTTTTATTGCCTTCACTGATCTTCTTCAGGACTGTATGTGTATTTCTTTTTGTAAATTGTGGAGAATAATAAAGCGCTGAGGCCCGGGGGAGGGGGGTGCTCGGTGTCGTTTGCTGGAACAATGCGGATCCGGTGGCAACTATTCATCTCTGAGATGTGTTTGTGTCTCATACACAGCCTTTAGAGAGCTACACGGGTGACTGTTAGGATCACCTCCACTGCTTTAGTGTTTGAGTGATTTGTTTTGTTTCTGGTCACCTTTAAGTGTTTAGTGTAGACTCGCTTTAAGTGTTTAGTGTAGACTCGCTTTAAGTGTTTAGTGTAGACTCGCTTTAATACCCTATAAGGCCTGGTCTGTGTCATGGCTTTAGTTTCATTGTTGCCCTTTTTTTCCTTCTTCTTCTTCTTTCTTATTCTGGCAACATGAACAGTCAGGGGTGGACCTGAATTCGTCGTTTTGTCTGTTTAAGCTCAGAAATAAGGACAATGGAGTCTGAGGGAAAAGGGTCCCAGATGAAGAAGGGGTGTTGGCTGCAGTGTCCTAAAGCACGTCTCCCTAAACCTGAGCCAGAGACGGGACGAGGGACAGAGTAGGATAGGGGATGGGGACAGGAAACGGGGGACGGGATGGGATGGGGGAGAGGGACAGGGAGCAGGAAAGGAGATGAGATGGGGGGACAGGGCAAGAGACAGGACAGGGCAAGAGACATGGCAGCATAGGGGACAGGGCATAAGATAGGACAGGACAGGAGACATGAAGGCAGAGGGGACAGGGCAAAGGACAGGACAAGAGACATGGCAGCAGAGGGGACAAGACAAAGGACAGGACGAGTGACGGACAAGGGATGGGACAGGCACAGAAAAGAGGACAGGTTAGGAAACCAGTGTCTCACACAAAAGAATTAAAAATGCAACCAACTAAAAAGCTGCAAAGACTTCAAAGCAATGAGGCTGTGTAGCCTGAGCTCAAGCAACGGTTGTTAAAATTTCCACGATTTCATAAAACCCATGCAAGCCCTTAGTCTCTGGCTGGTGTAAAGACGTATCTTTACATTGATGACATTTGTACAAGGAAATGCTCTGTTGTGGGTCTCTGTATAGAGTTTGGCTGTGAGGATAAACTGAAGATCAAATCATTCAGCAAACCTGGCTCTGTTGCTGTGCAAACAGCCTGGAGTCATAAATTGTGTTGTGTTGCATGAACTCAGATATACAGAAAATGTGAAATTGAGAGATACACAGCCTTTTGCCACGTCACCTTTCACGTCAGAGATGGGCCGGAGTAAAACTGGTTCACACTGATGCTTTTGTGATTCACCGTGTGTTTGGTGTTCATCCAGGTTTTGTGGACAATTTGGGCGAAACCACTCGGCCCATGAAACGGCCCGTGCCAGATAATCTTCTCCTTTTCATAAACAACAGAAAAGCCGAATCTTTAGAATCTTCAGAACTTAATTCCAAAAGTAAAACTTTCATATAGTCCATATTCATTACATGTAAAGCAAAATATTTTGAAGCCTTTTTGTCTTGAATTGTAATGATTATGGCTTTTAGCTCATTTAAATCAGAAATCCAGTCTCACAGGTTATTAGAATATTTCCTAAGATCAATAAAAAAAAAAAAGGATTTACAATACAAAGAAATGTCCTATGTCTGAATGATATGTTCATTTATTCAGTCAGTAGTTGGTGATTCCTGCATCAATGCAGTGCGGCGTGGAGGCGATCAGCTTGTGCCACTGCTGAGGTGTTATTGAAGCCCAGGTTGCTTTTTATAGTAGCCTTCAGCTCGTCTGTATTTTCGGGTCGGGTGTTTCTCATCTTTCTCTTGACAATATCCCATAGAGTCTCTATCAAGAGAAGCACAGTAATATCATGGTCAGTAAATCATTTGGTAGAAGCTTTTGGCACTGTAGGCAGGTGCTAAGTCCTGCTGGAAAAGGAAATCAGTATCTCCATAAAGCTTGTGAGCAGATGGAAGCATAAAGTGCTCTAAAATCTCCTGGTAGATGAATGTGTTGACTTTGGACTTGATAAAACGCAATAGACCAACACCAGCAGATGACATGGCACCCCAAATCATCACAGACTCTAGGACCTTGAAAAATTTACTTTTAACTGAAATCGATCCAGTTCATTTTCTCCTTAACCCTGTTAAGACTCTTCTGACGTTGTCTCTGGTTCAGGAGTGGCTTGATATTAGGAATGCGACAGTTTTAGTCTCTTTCCCGAAGATGTCCATGTGTGGTGGCTCTTGATGCACCCTCAGCAGCTTCAGTCCACTCCTGGAGAAGCTCTTTAATGACGGTCCACTCAAGGCTGTGGTCATCATTGGAATATGGAAAAAAATAGTAATATGGAAAAGAAAAAAAAAAGAATAGAAAAAAAATCGCCTATTTGACTTACTGGAAATTCATACAAGGACAAGGGATGGGACAGGGCAAAGGACAGGGCAAGAGACATGATGGCGGAGGGGACAGGGCAAAAGACAGGACAGGGCAAGAGACATGACGGCAGAGGGGACAGGGCAAAGGACATGACAAGAGACATGATTCTAATAATTTGAGATGTTTTTTGTTTGAATTCTTCGAGCAGTAGGCCAAAATTAAAATAGAAATATGCTCGACACATTTTTGTTCACGCGCACGGTCTAGAACATGTTATATTTTCTTAAATAACTGATGGAAATCATTGCAGTTTTTCACCATATTCCATAAAAAAAATCTCTAGCTGAGACCAGTTATGAAGTCAGACTTGCCCATTAAGGGATTTATGGCACCGATATTGGATAAAAAAAAAAAAAATAAAAGGTCTGTGATTTCCGATGGCCAGTACCCATGTACCAAAGACAAACATCATTCAAATAGAAATATATTAAAATATCACAAATAGTACAAAAATAGCCAAGCGGACCTAAATGCACATGGAAAAATCCCCCAAAAACATGCACATTTATTCGCTTCTGACACACAGTTGCTTATCTGCTTGGGTCAGCTGATTGTTGTGATGTGTGTTGCCAACAGTTGAGTTGCAGTGTGCCCACTGATGGACACTGATGATCCATCTTCTATCTCTCCTTTTCTTTCTGTCTTTTTTTTTCTTTTTTTTACTGTCATTATAAATGCCGATACAGTATTTATCATCAGTTAGCTCATATTGGTCGATAATATCGATACGCTGATTTATCATCTGGGCCCTATTATTGATCTAGAGTGATGTAGATGAGGATGAGGAACTATCAAAGCTAAAATGCTGGAATTTCTATCTCTGGGGTTTTTCCGAGAGCATGGTTGTAGCTCAAATGTAATGAGAAATAAAAAATAAATTAATAAATGAAGGGAAAAAAATCAGGTTTAGGCCACTCCCACTTTTTCTATTTAAATCTGAATGCAGATGTGGATATTTGGAGCACTAAGCACGTCGTGTTACAGCTCTAACGCTGTGCTCTGTTAGTTTCTCCTCCTATATAGCCTCAAGTATTGGTTTCGATGAGCGTTGCTTAATTGTGCGGTTCTAAAAACTTCGACATGCAGGTTGAACCGTGCAGACTTGGTTGAGCTTTGGTGCTGTTATTAGGCATGACTTCAACCAAAAAGCTGATATTACAGATAGCTTAATCGGTGTTTGCTCTGTTTGTAATTATTAAGGAAGTTTGTGAAATTAGGGTTAAACTAGTTTTGATATCTTAACGGACGTGTCGTTTAGGCACACGTTGGCGAATTGTTACTATCGTTCTGTCTTACGCTAGACGCTAGTGTATAAACTTGAGAACTGCCGACAATTGACTGATTATCCTTTTAAATACACGGCGTGAGCACACATCATACAGGACACAACCGCTGGCAGAGTAAACTGTTCGGTGTAAGGGGTTCAGGAAATCCATGCAGAGTTTAAAAAAAAAAAAAAAAAAAAAGTATCATCAGAAGACGTGTGTGTGCTTTGTGGGGGAGGTACAGGGACACAGTGGAATTTGAGATTAATGATCAGAAGCTGTGTGTGCAGACGGGTGTAATGTTCGGCTCAGAGAGCATGGAATACAGCAGGCGCTGAGTTCAGGCGTCAGAGTGCTGGCTGCGTGCTCCCAGCGGTCTCCTGGAGCCATGGAGGGGAAACGCCGGTAAGCACCGTCAAATCACACAGAACAAAGAAACACAATCGGTCCATCGGCTATGGTCAGGAAACGGACATCGTAATCCCAGCCAGTTGCAGGCGAGTCACGTAAGCAACAAGGGAGCTGTTGTGCATAATCGTTAGATGATCTTTGGTCACATGAGATTATTTACTGCCTCGAAGCTTCTGAGAAACACTTCACCCACCTAATTTTACTTCCACGAGTGAGGTACGGATTATTACATGTCAAGCAGTTAAAGCTTTGGGCGAGCGGTGCTGGTGTAGAGTCGCTGCCTGATTGATCTGAATGTTTTTCTGACGCTTTCTTTCTGCTTCCATCTGACTGGTTCGACCTGTTCGACCAGGGCTAGGCTAGAGTTTTGGATTCACATGCACGTGTACGAGATAAATGATTTATAGTTTACTCAGGCAGTTTGTCTCTCCTTTTTTTTTTCTTTTTTGTCTTACCATAGCAAGGGCTAGTGCTTGACCTTCCAGTAAGGAACAGCTACGGTTTTAATTTCTACAAGGTTTTTTAGTACCATTGCACAGAGTTGGAATTATGTTCACGGATCAGATCTTGCATCCAGATGGACCTTCATAAGGGTTTGTTTGAAAACACACACACAGGGAGAGCAGCCCTCGGCATCGCTGGCGTAAGGGTTACTGTCCTGATAAACGCGGGATATTTTGTTAAATCTTCAGCTCTGAGATATTCGAGATAAAATATTCTAGATAATGTCATGTTTTGGAATTGCAAAATAAAAGTGCACTAAGGGAATGTACCTCTGTTTTACCAAAAAAAAAAAAAAAAAAAAAAAAAATTCTTTTCAAGAAACTAGAAGTATTTGTTCAATCTTTCATCTTCAGTAAGCGCTTTGTCCTGGTCAGTGGCTCAGGGGCCAATCGCAGAAACACTGGACAGTAGAGCACAGACCTTTGATGGGATGCCAGTCCTTCAAAGGTCACCATGGACACACACATCACACCTTTTAGACCAAATCATGGGTATGAGATGAAACCTGAGAACCCAGAGGAAAACCCACGTGGAGATGGGCAGAACATGCAACAAAGAAAGGAAGCTTGTGATTGAACCAGAAACCCTGGATCTGTGAGGTTTGCAATGCTACCTGCTGCACCACCAGGCGTCCAATCCGGTCACCCACTCATAACACGATCATGTTGTCATCTTCTTCATCTTCTTATTATTATTATAAACTTTGTCTTCATTTTGGGTTTATCATATGAGGGTATGTAAACTTTTGTACTTGCATAAAAAAGCACCTTGAATCTCACGTCCTTTCTTTTTAAAATGAAACGGACATTTTTTTTTTTTACATTTCTTCATTTCAGACCTTTCTCTTTCCTCGGCAGCAGTGTTGTGTGTCTGGTTGTTGGTTGTTGAAGCTGTTCCAGAATCAGCTGCGTCGTCCCGCCACACTCACCGAATGAAATGTGTTTACAGCAGGGCTGGCCAGTATGACGAGAGGTTATTGATATTGTGATGAATTATGACATTATGTGATGAATACTTGTTGTTATTATTATTATTATTATTATTAGTAGTAGTAGTAGTAGTAGTATTTAACAACGGTTTCAAACTCTCGAAGCAGCTGATTTATAAAAAAAAATTGTATACATTTTAAGAATATTTCTTTTTTACGTTTCTTTAATGCAGCATTACTGTTGCCAATTTGTCAGCAAACCTATATGTGTGTAGTGATGCATATCAAATAAGGCAGAAATGTCTTGTTTGTAATTCAGAAATGTTCTATAGGTGAATCTTTGAAGTAGGAAATAATAATATTTATCTAAATAGGAAAGATTAACACGCATGACGTGTGATACATTTCTAACTTGTAAATTTAGCTCGGCTTTGTTGACACTCACAGGTAGCTCAGTAGAAGTAATCCGTGATGCCTGCAGACTGAGCGGGTGATTTAGACTGAGTGTGATGTGTGCCAAGTCTAGCGGTACTGCCGAGTACACACACACACACACACACACACGCACAGATTCCTGGGAAAGCACAGGTCAGGAAACAGCTTGTTCGAGCCCTAGTTATGCTCTTATGTTCAACAGAATCATGCATGCGTGCAGTGATATAACCAGTTTTCTTTCACCTGTTGTTGCTTTCATTCCAGTGAATGGAGGTGATTTAGCAAAAGCTTTCCCTTTCCAGTATGCCTGTGCCCATGCCGTAAATAATACACATAGCTAGTTTGTTTCTCATGTAGTTCTGCGTTCACGTCACTTTCAAAACAGCACTACATATTTCGCAGGGGACTTTAGCCGGCCTGTAGATGACTTCTTTTGTTTTGGATCAAAGCCATTCTTGTAGCCGACTTCGAAGCGTTTAAGACGTTTCTGCCCCCATAAACTGAGAGACTGTCTCGGTCAGACACAAGCCCTTGCTGTTGTGTCTCTGTTCCACACTGTGGCTCTTCACAAGCAGATCTTTGTAGTTCATAATCTTCTCTCTTGGCTCCCTCCGCCGCTCGCTGGCACTCTGTTAAAGGCTAGCAGCTGGGCGTAAATGTGCGTCTGCATCGCGCAACAAAGATTTATTCAGCCTAGATGTCAAAGTTTACATATACAAAAATGCCGAGTTAAAAACGATGTACTAATTGGATAAACATTAGTTAGAGCGTGGCAGCTGTACTGTGGGAGACCACCAGGCTTCAGAATTTTGCTCTCGGTGTTTGTGGAGAAGCATGTCCAGGCCTTTCAGCCATCTAAATGATTTATGTTTTAATTTAAAAAAATTGATGTGATGGGTAATGATGGGTAATGGGTAATAATGAATCGAAGATGGCGTGGTGTGATGCAGCTCGTCACAAAATGCAGATTTAAATTTTATACATGCAACACAACAAGCAATGCGACAAACTATTCGCATTACGATGGAGTGAACAAGTAATGATGAGCTGGTGCTTATTCTTATACAAAAAAGGGAAAAAAGAAAACTTTATCCAATCCGATCCCGTGAAGTAGGCGAGAACGTGTGGAGTTTCACTGCTTAGTTCAGGAGGTGAGACTCTCACGGTCTATAAAGTCTATATTCACAACATCATAAAGTAGGCTACGGACCATGGACTGTTTCCTTGCCAAGCTCCTCTAATGTTTTTCCAGACATTGTCTTTAAAGTAGCCATGTAACGATTCACCCATCTCACAATACAATATATTTCACAACACTTGGTTCACTATTCAAATTTTCCGTGATATTTATTAAAAAAAAAGAAAAAAAAAAGAAAAGAAAATTCTAAGAAATTGTTATTACCAAATAAATGCAGCATTTCTTTTCCCAACTTGAATATTCTTTTGGTTAATTAATTAAAAAAGTTTCATTTTCTTAATAACCAACAATAATTATTTACAAACATTTGTTGTGGTTGGAGTAAAATTTACTAGTCTGTTAAGTAAAATCTTGAATCAGAGGAATAAGTTAATAGACTTTTTTTTAGAAATTAAAAGAGCTTACACATAAAGCAACTCCCCTCCATCCAGCAGTCTGTTAGCAGATAGCACTGACTTTGTACCGAATCTGTTTGTAAATGAGCACAACTTGAACGCTTTATGTTGTTGTGTGTTTTAGTGCCATTATGTCCACCTAAGGTGATGTCATTTGCATTCCTGCTATGTTATTGCATGTCATTGCACCCTGTGCTGTCTAAATAACACGATTACAGCTATGAAGCACTAAGATTAATCCCAGTTCATTTTTTCCATTTCCATCCATTCGAATCATCTTAAATTTGTATTGCGCCACCGTTACCTAAGAGTCGTAATAAGCAGCATGGCAGGACTAGCTTTAGCAGTCAGACTTTTGTAATTCGATAAGTTTTCCCTGAAAAGAAATTTTCCAGGAAGTGTTCAGGACAGAGGACTTTGTGTTTTCTGGTTTCTCAGCAACGATCTGCGATTTATTTCCTATTATGAGCTTAAAGATGGAGGGGGAAAAAAAGAAACCGGAGTGGAAACGACCCTTTATAGTTGCTATAATGTGAAGTGATCATGGGAACTAGCTTATTTCGTGGACATGTCATGGTGTTAACTGTGATTAAAAAAATAGTATATACAGTATTTCCCCTTAGGAACCTCTGATTTCTCCTTGGGATCAATAAGTTATACATATTTAAAATCACGATGTCGTTTATTCGTAAATTACTCATTTAAAATTTACGGGCGTATTACTTTGCGATAAGTGGAGTAAACACTTTAGGACATGCTGTTATTAGAACATAGTGAACTTTATGGTGTAAGAGTAACTCCGCTTTATATCAGGCTGCATCACACCACCCCACTTTCTGTATTATTCCTTACATATCCAATATTTATTGCTAAAGAAATTGCTATCCAGTGGTGTCAAGAGGCTGCCTAATAGCTTTGCTGACGTGTTTATTAATTGGCTAAACAGATTTTCTTCATTTTTTAATGGTTAGGCTAAATTAGCCCTCTTACTGCAGCACAAGGGTAAGGGGAGAAGGTCAGTAAGCGCATAACCTATAAGGATTTCTTTTTTGTTTCTTGTACTTAGCTGTATTTCATTGATTCACATCCTTGATGTATTCTACAGATTCTCCGCCTCCGTACAGTTAGCCGTACGAATAAAATCTGGCACAAGATACCATCCGGCATTAAACACTGACGACCTGAGCCAGCAAGCACAGCATTTTCTTCCCATACACTCCTGTCCTGGGAATTCGTCAGCAACCTGCGTAGGCGGCCTGCGTGTTGTGTAATCCACGAAAAAGCCGATGCTATCACAGGACTGACTCCAATAGCTTCCAGGATGTCTCACAGCCAGAGAATCTGTGTTTTATTTTATTTTATTTTTTATGTATCTCTTTAATAATTCATCAGCCCAAGACCTGAGCATTCGATCTTGCATCGTCCGCTCTGAGGAACGGGAAAATGAATTCAGGCTGAGCTCAGTCACTCGGGCTCTTTGGGAATTGGCTGGAGATGTGTGTAGAGGGGTAACGGAGTTCATTGTTCTCAGACTCCCCCATTCACATTTACAGGGCCCCTCAACAGCCCTGACGGATCGCTCGGCCCTGTTTACAGAGAGAGAGAAAGAAAACATGGAGAACCGGACTGCACGTTCCGGTTCTCACTGGAACCTTTTACCAGATGACATGCATGCTTTTGTTTACAGCTCATGGAAATATTCCCAGGAGCATTTGGTGGTTGTTCCTCCAAATGGTTCCTCCAGAATGCTTATTTATTCACCTCGACCACTGTTTGAGAGACAGTTTTACGTTTTACGTCTTGGCCTGTAAACATACAGACAAGCAAAGGATCGAGGGCCTTTTAGTGACCCGCATACTAACATATTAGATGTGGTTGTGTAGGAGATCGAGGTTTCCAGGGTGAGATTTTGTTATGCCTTTTTCCTGCAGCGTATGTCATTTGTTTTAATTCGCCATTTAAAAAAAAATATTTTTTTTTTGGCCTAAATACTTGTCTGTCTGAAAGAGTGTCTAGGCTCCGTGTTTTGTGAGCTTGGTATATTTTATAGCCTGGCTTTAAAGTGTTACCTGGCTGCAGATGGAAGTGTCCTGCTGTTTCTGGATTAGTCATTAAAAATGAGCGTGCAAACAACTTGGGTTCTGTTGTAGTAGTTCTGCTTGCTGAGCTTACTGACATCTATCCAGGTAACATTATTATGCTGCATATAATGGGCTTTTTTTGTGGTATTCTGAAGCTGAATTTCCCATTCATCTGACAAAAAAAGCCTTCTGAATTCAGAATCATCATAAAGCCAAAAGCTGCCACTAGATGCAGCTTGGTGCACATATCACACTCACTTCGTTTTAAACAATGTACAGCAGGTACGAAGGGGCGGAGCATTTATATCCGAGCTCTCTCTTGCTGGTTTAGGTATATGGCTCTTTGTGGACACCGAACCATCACAATAATATGTACTTGTTGAACATCCCATTCCGGATTTAATCCACCTTTGCTGCTATTACAGCCTCCACTCTTCTAGGAAAGCTTTACACTAGACTTTTGAGCGTGGCTGTGGGGATTTGTGCTCATTTAGCCTCAAGAGCATTAGGGAAGTCAGGCAGTAATGTGAGATGAGAAGGCCTTTAGCGCAGTCAGCAATCCAGTTCATCCCAAAGGCGTTCAGGGCTCTGTGAAGGCCACTCGAGTTCTTCCACTCCAACCTTGGCACTCCATGCGTTCATGGACCTCGCTTTGTGCACAGGGCGACTGTCATGCCGGTACATGTTCGGGCCTCATAATTCCAGTGGAGGGAAATCTTAAAATTACAGTATACAGAGACAGTTGTATATTCTAGACAGTGGGGCTACAGTCAGGGGACCAAATACTTTTGACTACATTGGCCCTGTTTACACATAGTTTTATAAAGTGTCTTGGCCGAACAGGTCACAAGTGGACAGTCTTGACTCGCCATTCAGATTTCTTTGCTGCATTAGACACTTCCACTAGAAGGTCAAAAATGCCCTGCGAGCAGTTCTGTTAAAAATGTTAAACCCGCAACATGGCGTCATTATTTTGCCATTTAGTATGCACTCCAACCTTGTACATCAGTGCTTTTCTCCATTTTTTTCGGGTGTTGGCCCGAAAACAACCACCTTGACGTATTTTCCTGTTGTGTCCTTGTCGGGGAGGCATCAGGACACATTAGTGTTTACACTGCAAAAGATTTGTGGTCAGATGTTTCCCAGACCACCTCAGCAAGAGCTTCGAACAAATGCTTCTTGAATACATCTTGGTGGTCAATTAACGCTTGTATTTGTGATGAAGTATTTTAAAGCCAAGTGTAAACAGGGTCATAGTGTATCTGTTCTGACCACCCGATTAATATAAAAGTACATTACCACTGTTTAATACCCACAAGATACTTGTTAATACTCCTGTGCTCTGCCAGATAGAGCAGTCAGAGTGGTAGATTAATGCTAATTTTAACTGAATCCAGAGCATGCGCTGCTCCTGTAAGGGCTACAGGGTGAACTCATACTCTCTTTAGATCATAATATAGCACGAATAAAGTGTTCCGTGTCGTTGACGTTTCGCTCATGCCGTGCCACGTGCACACTGCGTCTGATTTTCAGTATGTAATGGGAGAAGTTGCTTTTTAGTCTCGGGTCCCTTTAAACAGAGGTTAAGTCAGTACAGGAAGAGGTGGGGGTGGTCATTCTCGGCCCCTGCTTTCCCAGCTCTCCAGGCCAACAGCGAAAGGCCATTAACTGCTGTTAATTAAATGGCCATCAGAGAAGAGTTACAGCAGTGGTGTCCTTTTCCTGTAACCTCTCCAGATGTTTCTAAAGCAGTATGAAAGTCCGGCTCCTTGGCCTCCCTAATGGTTTCCAAACGAAGCCCACTCTCGTGCAAGACAGCACATCCCGCTGGTGTTCACTCACTACCTGAGTGAAAAATGAGCCCGGCAATTTTCACACAGCAATTTTCACATCCTGACTGCTCTTATGTCACTGTTTGCGGAGTATTAGTACAACGAGTTCTCACTTTAGTCGTGGAAAAAGAGACCTTAAAGGTCTATCTAATATTGGATTTTGTTGCGTTTTAATGAAGTTGCTAAAGCAAGAGTATAAATGCCAACACACCGCTTAGCACCTAGTGGAATAAAATAAATAAAATAAGATCAAATAAAATGAGAAAATGAGAAAAATGCAATTAAAACATGATCTTGCATCTTCTTTTGACTTTTGAACAGAATAATCGTTCCATTTACGGAAGCATCGTGGTTTTGCCGTCGAGTAAAGTTGTACTTGACGAGTAGGGTTTTATTTCATTCCTACAAGCCTTGACTAGTAAGAGATTGCCGAGAAATATGCGACTTTGCAAGCCGGTGGGTGGCGGCCAGGCTATAGATAAGAAACCAGAGAAAAGGGATTTTAAAATCTCGTTTCTACGGATTTAATGAAAGAAAGGCATCCAGCGTACTTGTCTTAATTTATAGCATAGTACATACTTCAATATATAAGCAAAATAGTACACATGGCTAACTATATATTTATAAAGTTGTCTCAGTTTGTACAAAGCCGCTTTCCATCAGTAGGTTCAAAATGAAACCAGTGCTGGTTAGAACGCGCCAACGAGCTTTTAATTCCAATTATACAGCAAAACATCACCTCACAATTCAGTATATCGTCGTTGCCAAGGTAATACCTCATATGTTTACATATATTATATGTGAACATATGAGGTATTACCTTGGCGATGACAATATGTAGAGAGGAAATGAAGATGCGAACAAGACAGGGTGCGTTATTAACAAAAGTCTGGGTCCATAGGCGTCTTTCCTCATATGAAATTGAATCTTTTTCTTTCATTTCAAGAAGTTCCAAGGCGGCTTCAAAACGAACAGCAGAAGGTTGAAACGAACTCGTTTTCATGTACGCAAAACAGGATTCTTCGCGAAGAGGAGTTGTAACTGAATTCGATACAAAACATAAGCAAGCGATAATGCATGCCACTTT
>JAOVYU010000037.1:6718667-6723667 GCA_025674565.1 Synodontis membranacea | reverse complement strand
AACAATCATGACCTCACCAGCTCCAGGACAGATGGTGTAAGGGGTCAGCCTCTCTCTCTCTCTCTCTCTCTCTCTCTCTCTCTCTCTCTCTCTCTCTCTCTCTCTCTCTCTGCTACAGCTAAACACCGCAAGAGCGGCCAACAGAACTGTTTATAGGGCCGAAAAACACAGCCTGAAAATTCTGCCGTGCAGTAATTATAGATGTTGCTATGGCAGTCGGGTATCCACACTGTCTTTTTTTTTTTTTTTCTTCTTCTTCTTCCATTTATCATAGGAGCTTAGGATCTACATTGGCTTATGGAGCAAATGGAACATTTAATTACTGATCACAATTTAGTATGTAGTCATCAAATAAATTTAGGAATGAAAGAGACATGCTGGCTTTCTTTTCAGTGAATTGTCAGTGAAAAAAGTTCCCTTAAGTGGAGCATCTTATATCCGGTTCATTCATTCATCCATCTTTAGAAATTGAATACACCCAAGCACCGTTTCCACACACATTCACACACTAAGGGTAGTTTAACATGGCCATGGTTTTGGGAGGTGAGAGGAAAACTGAGAACCTGGAGGGAACGCGTGATAACACTGGAGGAACACGTCCAGGAACTCGGCACAATCCCTGGAGGCTTGAGGCGGAAACCCAGGAACACAGTGAACACATGAACTGTTAGTACAGATGCACTTCATTCTGTCCACTGTGCATGATGATGATGATGATGTTGGCTTTTGACTACATGATGTGACTCCGGAAACCGTCAGCGAAGGCTCTTTTTTTCTTTTTCGAATGCAGAAAGAGCGCCTTTGTTCTTGGAGTACATGTCAGAGGATGTGACGCTCTTCGTCACAAAGCAGTCATTGTTTCACGACCCTTGTTGTACTTGGTTGAATGGCCTCAGCAGAAGTGCTTTCTAAACATGCCCTACGACCATAAACTCACTCATCCAATGTTCGCCGTCTCGTCCCTTTTGCCAATTTTCCTCTACATACCAGTTTTGCCAACACTTGGTTTCTTATTGCTGAACTTCCTAATCAGCTGTGCTGATCATTTCCAAGCTCCTCTGTTGTGGCTCATGTTTCATTACACAAATCACTGTCTTTTAGACAGCAAGGGAAGTTTGAAGTCCTTATATCCGGCTGTGTTTGTGCAACGCGGCATACTCACACGTGCAGCTGGCTGTTAAGTCGAAATCCGTACATTCTGAGTTACGGCGTGCATGTGAAGTAGAGAGACTCTATGGAGTAGTGATAACTCTCTCAGTTTCCCACCGTTCTTACCACCTAATACCACTGCTTGGAACTAAGAATAATAGACCACAAGCTAGTGTTTATAAACTCATCATGTCCTCCTCGAGCCATTTCCAGTTTCTGGTCATCATCTTTTTTTCATCATCTTTTTTTGTCTGGGGATATTCTCGGTTGAGCTGAGTCAGTTTTGTCTTGCAGCGTGAAGACTCTGCTCCGGTGGAGCTTATACGTTTTTTTGGGGCTCTGTGCGGAAAACCACATTCCTTGCCGTGTAGATTAACGTCTGAGGAATAAAAAAGGTCCCAGAAACCTAAACCCAGTCTAATTCTTGAAGGAGAATTAGAAATTGAAATCTTTTTTTTTTTTTTCCTCCTTGACTGTACTAGACAGGATGAAAGTGAAACTTATTTTGACCTCAGGTTTGATGGGTTGTGCCATACGACGTGGTCGAATCGGAGCACTTTTGTCTCGGAAATGCAGAACAGAGCTTAAAGAATTAAACCAGAAACCTGACTTTTGACTGACGTTTCAGGAATCGACATGAATACTATTAATATTAGTGTTTTTCTTATTCTGACACACCACAGAAACAAGTTGCGCAGAGCAAACCGTAAGTTATAGAGGTGTAAAATTTGGTCAGTAGGTAGTCCTCACCTCCGCTACTTAGGCAAGTGAGACGAGCCCAGTCAGCCTAATGATGGCTCTATAGCACAAACGTTCATATCTCAGATCATATCGTAAGAACTATGAGTAAGTTCTGCAATCAATCCATTAATCATCTAATTAATAACCTTCATAAGATTATTCGATCTTATTCCTTATGGCTTAAGCCAAACTGACCAATTCCATCCCTACTAATTTCCACCAGGATGGACGTTTTGCTATTTTTCATAATAGGGTGATCCTCCCAGCGATCCTCTTTGCCAGTTTTGGAAAGGCAGTGCTTCTATTGCCATCATTTTCCAACCAGTCAGTAACAACATGTTCTAATTACATACGTATGAACATGATATTTAATGAACTTCATGTACTGATTCCCATTCTTCTATATAACTATATCAGACATCTATGCAGCCGTGTGAGATAGCTGTATGTGGTACAAAAAAAAAAAGAGGTCTTTTTGAGTGTTTTGGTCCAGTAAGTAGCAGAGATGAGGTGTTGAAACTTTGGACTGGGAAAGCCTTCCAAAAGTATCACTGGAGGGGGGGGGTGACAGTAGCCAGCGTAGACTTTAAAATGCATCAAAGCAGAAATCCATAATGCAGCCCAGAGCACAAAGAAAGATTTAACCAGATGGAAAGCTGTAGAAATACTGTACAGCAGATCTAACATCACAGCAGATGTAGGAGGTACTGTACTGTTATTAAGCATGTTTTGCCATGAGGTTGAACCAATGCCTTGTCAAGAAAGGTTTGACAACCAGGCCTGTTCATGTGCTGGCCTTTTCTGTACGTTCATAAATCCAGCACGTATCTACATCTCAAACAAAGAAAAGGTTCAGGCTTTGGTCATCCTTTAGAGGAGGTTCAAGAAAACACAAAGGCCAAGAAAGTGGATACACGAGACTCTCTTGTCTCAAGAAGCTAAACCTGGTTTTCCTGTTTCTGTGCTGACCTTTCACCATCCGGCATTTTTGGATGTCTTTCAGATTATAGTAAATAGCTCTGGATATTGAGTTATTGAGAATTATGCCTTGTGGCAACTTAGTCCTGTCTTCTAGGCAAAACGTCATATGTTTCTTCACAGTTAAACATTGGCTTTGCTGGAGCGAGGCAGTTTTGTCGCTGATTATTTATAGATGTCCAAATTATTACTTCTCCCTGTGTTTTCTGATTGATCTTGAAGTCTTCCAGCCTCTTTAGAAGTTGCTGTGGGTTCCTCTTAATTCATAATGTATAAACTGAAAAGAAGAGGTGTCGTGCTGGTTGTATCCCGGAATACGTTGGCACGACTCGTGATAACTTTTTCTCCAAGCCTCAGGCTCCTGCTTTGACGATCCCACTGATTCTGACACCGCGACATTTCCCTCCCTGGCCTCCCGTGTACTCGCCAGATGAGGCGTGTCTGCATGTCTGCACATCCTAATTCACCTTTATGTCGCGACTAGCTCTGAGCACCGTTCTTCTTTTCTCTGAAGCCATGTGTGCAAATTCAGCCAGGACATCAAGGCAATACCAAAACCTGAATTCCATGTACAGTCATGTACAGCCGCCGAAGATTTGTAAAAGACACGCGGTGTTCTCACTCACGTTGTCCTCGGCTTTGAGGCATGCATGTGGGTCCAGGCAAGGTCTCTGTGATTGACCTCACTTCCTGTCATTATTCTGCTGGAGGATGTTTTCTGCTGAGAAGATGGCCACCCTGATACAGCTGTTGTAACGAATTTAGCTGGCCCTCTGATAACTGTCGTAGTCAATATCGAAATTGTATTTTTTTTTTCCATTTAAAAATTAGAAATGTGAAAATTGTAATTGTTGTAAGTTAGTATTCATGCAGATTATTTCTGATACAGGATGAAAATTGGTTTTGTTTTAAAACGCAGTTCTAAAACTAAAACGCATTAATGCGGACATTGAATTTATCTTGATCCCCGGAAAATATATGACAATATTCGATATAATTTAGACCATATAAAACTTTTACAATCACGGCCATTACAGTCATGCTCATTTCTGCCTGCAAAACTACATTTCTGATAATCGTTAGTGCCAGTGGTTATCCTGCTAACTGCTGAATTAGCATATCTACTGTAAAACCGTTTTTGTCTGATAAAGCCGGGAGAGTGACTTTTTGCTGACTGTTACAGAAACGAACGAGGCTGTATGGCATGTAATGTTTTTTGGGGTTTTTTTTAAAGATAAAGCCTTCGGGATTACACAACATGGTGTAATCATGGTCACTGTAATGTTTCTGAGCTTTGTAAGTGGAAATTGTGCAAAATGAGATGTAGTGTACAGACCACAGGAATTACCCTGACAGAGCTCAATACAAGCAAACAAATTTGCACAAGACAAGGGCGAGTTGACGAGGATGTCTGGTGGGGAATAAAATAGCAAACTACAAAATCCGAAGGGTCAGACACGATATCTCTTGGTAGAATGTGGAAAGTTTGTGGATCGAGCTTAAAAATTCCTCAGGAAGCCAAAAGGACTTTCTCTGCGCTCCAGGCAAAATCCATATTTCGTGGGCACCCTAGCCAGCGAGACCCGATGCGATGCCTGGCGCTCGCTTTTGTCTCACGGAGTCAGCGCAGCAGGGGTCTATAGCACTCCACAATGGGATCCCTATCAGGTGTCTGTAAGGTGAGATCCAAGTGCCGCCAGCTCGCCAGCTAGTCCATGTCACCCAGCGACCGCAAATGTCAATCATCAAAGAAGTCTTAGGTTTCAGTAATTATTCATGAATATCAAGCATTTAGATTAAAAAAAAAAAAGGTGATGTAAGAAGTGGAACTGCAGGCACACTGAGAATGCCCATCTGCCCCTGGCATCAAGAGTATTTGGCAAAAATGTGTGTTTGGCAAAATGGCACCGGGGCAGAGGAGCGAAAGCAGCATGCTTGGAATCTTTTTTGTTTCATTCCCACTCAAGAACAAAACAAACAGGATTTCTCATGTGAAGTGTGTCGGATTGACGGTGAGCATTTGGTTGTGTCATCAACAGTGTTGGGGCTAGTTACTCAAAAAAGTAATATATTACATATTACATATTACTCTCAAAAATAGTAATGCCTTACTTTACTTTATTACTCCCTGG
>JAOVYU010000037.1:6691199-6707324 GCA_025674565.1 Synodontis membranacea | reverse complement strand
GACTACGAGTCTCTGTGTGTGTGTCTTTGTGCATTTGTGCACCCATCTACCTGTGTGTGTGTATGTGTGTCCGCGCAAGTGAGCGTATGTCTGTGTGTGTGTGTGCGAGCGAGCGAATCGGTCTATCTCTGTGTCGGTCTGTGTTTCTGTCAGTCTGCCCGTGAACCAGTCGCAGTCGGAGCATAAGGGGATTTACATCTGATCATTTGTGAACACATTGTGTGCAAGCTCTCATTAGTGAAGTGATTGTGTGTAAATAGCGGTGTGTTGAACTGAATGGAGTTGGAGGTATGAGTATGTGATGTGCATACAGAGGATTTCTGTTTCTAATCAGCAGGCTAGAGTTCCTCTCATTGCTCTAAATGCATTCACTGGAAAGCGCTCCATGGGTCTCCACAGTCATTTTGTACAGTGTACAGAAAAGTGTTCCTTTTAACATCGCTCGTTGGCGGAAAATGAGAAACTCTCGGCTGCGTACAAGTGCTGCAATTAAATCCCCTGTTTCTCTATCAAAATAGGGAATAACTGAGCACGTGTGTCTGGTTTACAGGTTTACGTCATGCCTGTCATTCTACTCCATCTTGAACGAGCTGAATGACTACGCAGGTCAGAGAGAGGTCGTTGCCGAGGAGATGGGTCACAGGGTGTACGGTGAGCTGCTGAGATACGCGCAGGACCTGAAAGCTGAGAGGAAACACGTGAGTACTCTTATTTTTGCCACCTAGCAGGTACTATGACTATAACGTTTTGCTTTAGCACAAATGTAAAGCTGCCATCGATTATAGCAGACTTGTTGCTCCAGCAGTTACAGGAAGGTTATGGGAAGGAACACTAACGTATTATTCATGCCAAGGTAATATTAACATTACTGCAGCAACAAGACCAAGGGATCAAAATTAGGGCTGTAGCAGTGAAAACGATAGAACACTGAACTACAGCAACACTAACGGGACAAAAGAAAACAGTGAATTGCCGCGTTTCCCGCATGTTTTGCGCTATGCAAATATGCACTTTAACACTTGCAGCGTTTAGCCATTTTTACAGCGCGATTTAAAGAAGGGTGTTTGAGGATGTAAATGATGTGCTCGTTTAAGTGCTTTGTAATGAGCTAGCGCTGTGTTCATGACCAAAAGCTAACTAGGAAGTTTCAGACTTCCCAATAGGAAAGATCCGTTTCAGCAGTTCTCCAATTCATAATTCTTACTCGGAAAGGCTGAGTTTATCATGAGCTGCGACTTCTCCAACTTGCGATTCTGTGATGTCACTTCAGCGCTCTTAGTGAAAAGAGGGAACGAGAAATACCAGCATTGAAGCTTTTAAGCGGTCTTCTGAGTTTCTGTTTTTAAAGGTCCACTGTGTTCTATATAGGGGAGAACTATTAGCAGAAATTAGAAGGATCTGATAGCAGTACGTTTTCATTTGTGTCTAATTACCTGTAACTACGAATCAGTGTGTATTCATAGGCGTAGAATGAATAGAACTTAATCCTACATAATGGAGCTTTAATACTGTGTGATATTTTGATGATTAAAATGTTCATTTGCTTTGAGCAGATTGACACCGAATTATCATGTCCACTTTAAAACTCTTAAATTTCCGGGGTTTTTTTTTTTCTTTTAATCTCCTACTTCAAGGTGGCTGCACTGGGAATAACAAAAGGAACTTTTGGATTCATCGCGGCTTTTAAAGGGTTTTAAAAATAAATGCACAAGTTATGGATCCTCACTGAATTTTTGGTCCTGCACCTTACTCAGAATGTTAGTCTGATGCCGATCCCACCACCTGTCCATTCTCAGAATTATTTTGAAGTAGATTAAAATGTGTAACTTGAGCTGTGTTTGCTTACAAAACTGACTGCGTGATTGCACCAGGGGCGCGTCGTGTTTCGAATGCACATGCGCAGAACTCACACGCTCCTTCCGGTGGTGAAAATAGGAGTCTGATAGGAATTTAAATCGGATTGACCTCAATCAGTTTACTCGATTCTGACGTCTTTAAATGAACACCCCCCCCCCCCCTTCCCCCGACCTGTTATTCTGGTTAATTCCGGATTATTAGGCAGGGTAGAGAGCAGTCTTGATGCATTTCTTCGTTGGACCTTGAGGGTGTCAAGTCGTGCCATGAGAGTTTCCTGGAACAATAGGAAATGGTGTTCATATCAGTGGCCTAAATGCTACAATAAATACTACATTTGAAAGATTTTTCTTGCAGAATGTGTCAGAATTTTCATAAGAAATCATGACTATTTTGGTCTTAAACTGAGTTTTTGTGTGTTATGCAGCACCTCCAAGAGGGACGGAAGGCTCAGCAGTATTTGGACCAGTGCTGGAAACAGATGGACAATGTGAGTGTTACATTTTAAGGTTGTGTGTGTGTGTGTATGTGTGTGTGTTTGTTTGTGTGTGCGTGCTGCCTCAACTAGAGCAGCTGAGCGTGTGTATATGTGTAACTAACCTGCAGACTGTCCACCAGCTGGGACCGGGACTCCCTCACGCTCTCTCAGTCCCTCACACACGTGTGTATGGGAAAGAGACAGAGAGATTTTAATATTTTGTGCATTGCTTAAAAACATTTCAAATTTCAAAGAGTGCATCTAGGACTGTCTTCTTTTTGCCATCGATACACTATTCCACGACACAAACAACAATACTGTAGTGTACAAGAGTGCATTTTGGAGCAGTTAATAAACGCTGTAGTCAAACTGGACTGGATTTTGCCACTTTATGGTACGTACAAGTGGAAGCCAGCAACAGCTGAATCTTGCATCCAGAGTGGCCATTTTGTAATGCCTTAGGTATTCTTCTGTTGCACTGTCACAAAATTAAACACAGATGTTCCGACAAACTCTGAAAAACTAATTTCCTTACCACTTTTCCCTCCTTTGCTTGTCTGATTGTTTACTGTTACCTCGTGTATGTAAAAAAAAAAAAAAAAAAAAACTGTTACCTTGGATTCTTGTTCGTCAAGCTCCTGATGTGAAAAGCAGGGAGCTGACTACAGACATCAGTGATCGGTGATTATTACTGCCTGTGAAATTGAATCATGCTTCACATTCACCAACCTGAAATGTATCTGTGTGCATGTGGATCGTCTGGGGTGAATGGGGCAGAGCAAGAAGAAGTTTGAGCGAGAGTGCAGAGAAGCAGAGAAATCCCAGATACTCTTTGAGAGGTTAGACAACGACATCAATGCCACGAAGTCAGAGGTGGAGAAGGTAAGCAGACGGCATGAGTAAACAGTCTCGCACACTTTCTGGTGATCTCACTGCTTATTAAATGGGTTACACATGCCGCATTCTGTTGTTCTTATCCTGCAGACTGGCCTGAGTGTTTTGTTTTGTTTTTATACAGTATCTCTGTTTCTTCTTCTTCATCTTCTTCTTAGTATTATTATTATTAATATTATTATGCAAGCACAGTTTAAAGGAATTCTTTTTTTTTTTTTTTCCAGGCCAAGGCCCAGTTGTATATGAGAACCCACATGGCAGATGAGAGCAAGAATGAGTATGCGGCTCAGCTGCAAAACTTCAACGCAGAACAGTGGAAGCACTTCAATGTGGCAATCCCGCAGATCTTCAAGGTAACTTCATTCTCCCGCTGTATCGTATTTCATCGAACTGCATTAATGGCTGATGTGGTGCGTTTGGAATTCGCAACTACTACAGAAAAGGCTCTTGTATTTGTGTATTCGCATGTGCTTTTGCAGAACCTTCAGGAAATGGACGGGCGCCGGACAGTGAAACTTGGAGAGACATACCGGAGCTTTGCCGAGGTGGAGAGGAAAGTCATCCCAATCATTTCCAAGTGCTTAGAGGGCATGGTGACCGCCGCCAAAAACGTCGACGAGCGCAAGGTGTACAGTGATATACAAATTCATATCTCCACTGCAAACGTTTTTTTTTTTTCCCACCTTTTTTCCAACAGGAAAAAACCACATGGAACAACCACACATCCTCCAGTTTAAAAGGCAAAGCTCAGTGACCCAGAAAATTATGTTTGAATATTAATTATTACATTATACTGCTGCAGACAGACTGAACTTTACCAGTATCACAAAGAATGCTTGTTTACACACAGTAGTGTCACTAATAGTTAGCTAAATTTGACAAGATGTACATAAACGTGTGTCATTTTCAACATTTTTTTGTATAAGCCTCTCTCATTTAACACGCAATGGCTTTATGTTCATTATCAAGATTTTTGATTCGTCCAGCAAAAAAATTAACCTTCTGCAAAATATTATATATTCAACAGTGAGTCAAAAGAAAACCTTAATTCCTTTATTTTGCATTATTGCATTATCAGTGTCACAAAAGTGTACCAGGTTTCATTTCATCTGGATTTTATTTGACTCACCCTCATATATTCAGTGCCATATAAATAATATTTATTGCTTTAAATCAGTTTTGCAGAAAAAAAAAAAGTGAGATTCTTCACATTTGAAATGGCCTTATAGGTGGCTTCATGGTCTAGTCACACCCATAACTTTTTGTAGGACACGTTTATGCTACCCAAACAATGTTGATGCAATAATGTCCAAAGTTCCCCTGAAAAGCATGTGAACTGTAATAATCAAATTGTGCCCTTTCGTTGCTTTGGACATGAGTCCAAATGTCACATCCGTAACGCCGGAGCCGTTCTTATACGTCCTACATAGTGCACTAAAGGCCCAATAGTCTGATTGTGATCAGAAACAGAAGAAGCCTAACTTTAGTAAGTGTTAGTTAGAAACGGACTACTCGGCTGTAGTATAATTTAGGCCACATGTCTTAAATGTAATTAGAAAATAATGACATAAATTAGAAAAAAATGTGTAAGTAAAGTAAGCTGCAGTTAACCCGTGTTTATTCAGACCTGTTTTTCTACCTCAGTTGACAAAGGTCATCTGACCACAAGGTTTACGAGACTCTTAACTCAAAAGAGAGCAACAGAACCTAAACATTTGACCTTGGATTATTATTATTAGGTAAATATTATGACAGTTTGAGTAGCATTTGAACTGCAAGATTGGTATTGGCAGCCTTTGCACCATTACATCTGAAGTATGAACGTGCCGTGGCGTTTGTTTTCGTGTGTCTGAGATGTTTCTACTAGCCTTGGATCATTTCTGGGAAGGAGTAGTGGAGCTATGATAAACATGGTCAGAACCAGGGATGGGGTTAGGGAGGGAGCTCAGCATCATAGCCAGGATTGCACAATCCTTCCCATGATGCTCCTTAAGTAGTCTTCAGCCACTCGTTCTCTTTTTAATTGGCTCAGTTTTGCTGTGACTGTATACCTCCACCCACAGACTGGACTGCTTCCCTATACTGTTCACGGAGGAATGCTTGAGTAATGCCGAAGGGTTTGCAGTTTGCACTTGTATTCATGAGAGTGGCTCATCTGTTCGCCAGGGCTATGTGTTGTCCTTGAGAATCGCTGAACAGATGATCACATCCTTTGGCAAAAAAAAAAATATCAAAAAACAACAACACACCTCTGTGAACGTGCACATTTAAGAGTTGACCGATAGTCATGCACCTGTTCACACTCTAACATGTACCTATTACACGTTAATCATATCCTGTTGTTAGGGTGGTACATAAGTTCGTATCCTTTTGGAACAAACTTTATTCAAAATCTTGATTTTCTAAAACACTACATAGCGTTAGTCTTCAAAAATAATCGCAGTTAGATTCTGCAACTTACCTGGCAAAGAGTGAATACTACCACGAAAGAAGAATTCAGGTTTTGAGGAAATTATTGCATCTGTGCAATTTTGTACGTCCTCAACCTTTTTGAAATGTTGACCAGAGAGTGTATGTTGCAATGACAAGTAAGTGGAAATTCGATGGCGCTATGTCTGGTGAGTAGGCTGAAATTGGAAAACTGCCCATCGAAGGCTTAAAATCGTCTTTCGTCACTTTTGTAACATGTGGCCTTGCATTGTCATGAATGATGATTTTCTTTTGTGAATGGCTGCTGGATGATCGTAGATCATTAATTTTTTTTTTCACTTAGTTTGAGAGTTTCTCCAAGGTGGAGCTGGTCGTAATAATGCGCCTGTAATGCAGGTGTTAAGCTGTCGAGTAACATTTCTTTCTGAAAGAAACTTTCAGAATCTTTCGCATTCAGATTTCTTAGAACAGTAGTATGATCAATGTTTAAACGTCTTGCCAGCTCTCAAGTCGATTGTATCGCATCTTCATCCAACAATTCCTGCAGCTCCTCGTCTTCCGTTTCCTGTGTGTCTACCACTTCTAGCTCCAATTCACTTTTCAAAACAGCAAAGCTGTTCTTGACCGCGGAAGTGCCGAATGCGATGTTGCCATAAGCTTCGTCTTTTGCTTTCTGTTGTGTTTTTTTCCACTGTTGAATATGAATATTAGGCACTGATTAATATAAATCTTGCTGAACTCCGTGCTTGATTGATAAACGTATGCAGCACCCTAATATTTTAAACATATGGTGTTCGCCACCGTAGTCTCACACTTGTTTGATTATCAATTATTTTAACCTAATGTTTGTTTCGCACAGGATTCGTCAATCGTGGTAGAGTCATTCAAGTCTGGCTTCGAGCCACCGACTGACTTTCCCTTTGAGGACTTCAGTCAGAACATCCAGCGCACAGGATCAGACAGCACCATCGGTACTCCCAAAAACGACCCGGGCAAACCTGACCCCAAACATGCAATCGGAAAAACCAAGAACAAGCTCTGGTTGTTTGGGAAAAAGCCCAAGGTGAGACTCTCACACGGCACTTGGACCTATGTACAATCACACGGGCATGTACCCCATACACCTGCTTAACGTGGAAAATCCTAAATGTCTCTCCATCTGTTTGCATGATGGTTTTTTTTCTTCTTCTTTTTAAATTAAGTACACCTACTTTCAGGTTATATAAGCAAAGCCTTACAAGCCAGTACAAGACTTTAACCTGCCAGGGCTGTAAAAGGGTTTGACATGCAGTTAATCATTAACTTATTATTTGTGGTTAGCAGGTCTTTGGCTTTCCATTCATACATATATATATATATATATATTTTTTTTTTTTTTTCATTTAACAAGACCAAGGTCCATTTTACTATTCAGGGTTTTTTTTTTTTTTTTTTTTTTTTTTTCATTTTCAACCATGCCCTTCATATGAGAGTTATAATCATTCTCGACTCGGCATTCTTTATGTCTTAACACATTTAGTTTATGTACCTGTTAAGCCATAAGACATTTTAATTCTGATTCATTTATTTGCTTTGGTGTTTAGTTGTTGTTGTTTTTTTGGTGTGTGTGTGTGTGTGTTGTTTTTTTTTGTTGTTGTTGTTGACAATTGATGTTTTGTTGCCCCAGCTCCCCCCTCCTGCCCCTCCCCCACCCATTCCTAGTGCCCTTTCTGCCCATTTTCAGTCTCCTAAATTCCCCACTGAGAGAATAGCATACTGTCTCAATGAAATGAGAACGGTTACGTCCAGGATCCCAACATTCCGGGGTCTAAAGCGAGGGGTAAGAGGTGCTGGGCGTCTGTCTGCGCTTGTTTGTGCATCTGTGTGCATCTGTGGGCATCTGTCTATGTGCTGTGCTTTTGATTGTTCATTTCCATTTCCAGGTTTATCTTAGCAACATAAAGCTTAGGAATAATGTGTTTTTGGAGTGAAGATTTTATTACACTTATTAAGAGTCTTGACTCATCAAGCTAACTGATGTTGGTGGCTGATGATTGGCTGTAGTTTTTGCGGTATCTCACACTACTGGCACACGTCCACCCTCACCAAGGCTGACTAAATATCGTGTTGACTGTGGAGTCTAGCGAGTCAGGTCAGTTTTTTGTGTTTTTTCGAACGGGATAAAACTGCACTCTGTAGTGAATCAATATATTACACCATAATAGGTATGTACCGCGCCTAGTGTGCTATTTAATACGGTAGCATTCTATTTGGGATCTATGAGGGTTTTTTTCTTCTTTCCACTGTACTGGGATTTCTGGTTTTTATTTCCTAAACTAATTCTCTCCTCGAGTAGTGAAGTATCTTTACCTTTTCGAACCTTTCACAGAGGACATCAGGCAGTGTCGAGATGACAGGAAGTCATCATCGGTTGACCTTGGTAGGTCTTCAGTGTCGCTTTGTTGTGTCTCAGCCCATGTAGAGCGCTGATATTAGTTCAGAGGAAGTTGATACTAGAGTAGGGGGCAGGACGAGGCTTAACTTGACTATCCGCTTTTTTCACCAGCTTTTTACTAGTAAAGCTGGTGAAAGGTACAGGATGTTTTGATTTTTGTTCTCTGTAAGCAAGTGTTATTCTTAATGACCCGTAGATACCGGTCTTCAGCAGATTTGCAATTATCAGCTGGTTGCTGACAACAAGACATCTTCGTGACTCCCTGCTTAGCTTTGTGCTGACTTTATTTCCCAAGGATGCCAAGCTGAAACCTGCTGCTTAAAGAAGGTTCATGAGGTCAATAAGGGTCTGTAATATGTGGTGGACGTGTGTGGACTTTACTAAGACATTACTGTGCTTACAATACAGTTCTGTCCTCGCTGTGTTAACTCCATCTGACCCAGGGGAACCTTTTAAGGCATGATCTGTGTGCTTGGTTTCAAGCCCGTCCTGCTGTATCAGTATGATGCAGTTCTGTTGGTTATTGTCTAATGCTCTCCGTGGAGCCGCAGTATTGGCCAGTGCTCATGAGCTGCTTGTGTTATTGTGTGTTTTTGTGAATGGCTTGCTGTAACCCCAACTGCTCAGTGGTCAGTGAAGCTGGTGAGTAAGGCAGCAGTTTTAGTACAGAGTGCTGTAGAAGTAGCTGTGACTTGGCCTTAGAGCTGTTCCAGTTTCAGGGTCCTTGTTTCGCTCAGATGTCCTCCTTAAAGTTTTTGGGTTAAGCGTGATGCGCATGAAAAGCAGAGCATTTTAAAATCACAAACTGGTCCTTGAATCTGTGAATGGGCCCATGGAACTCTAAGGAAGGACACCTCTTTTTGGCATTTGTTTTCATTACGTAGTGCCCGCTGAGACTGTAGTTGCATGAAGGTGTTTGAGCACGTGTCTAAACATGTCAGTGGCTAACCACAGAGTACTGTCTTCCCAGGCTCCAAACCTCGAGGATCTCAGCCACCTGCCTCCAGAACAGAGACGCAAGAAACTTCAACAGAGGATTGACGAGCTCAGCAGAGAACTGCAAAAAGAAATGGACCAAAGGTTAGAACTGCCGAATAGAAGAAGTAATGTCTAGTAATGCTCCTATAGAAGAAGCGTGCTTATTTGTTCGCCTGTTTTTGCCTTTATTTTTTAGTAGACTTCATTTGACCTACTTAAATGTCCAACAGAAAAGTGAAGTGTTAATGAGATAAGAATTAAAGTCCGTTGGCTCGCGGTCATGAACGTTAGTATGTGAACGAATTCTTCCTTTAAATCCGTCTCGCAGAGATGCATTGAATAAAATGAAGGACGTCTATGAGAAGAATCCTCAGATGGGTGACCCGGGGAGTCTCCAGCCCAAGATCTCTGAGACCATATGCAACATGGAGAAGCTGCGCTCTGAGATACACAAAAATGAGGTAATCTCCCCAGTGAACTGCATTGTTGCTGTGGTCATATAAGGAAATTCATCCCACAAAGGCACAGCACTTAGACAGCCCTGTGTACTAGTGACCCCTGGTGGAGTAGTACAAACACACACAGTGCTTCTTTACATGTGGTAGTGCTGGCACCATGTGCCTTGAGTTCCTGAAGGACTCCTGGTTACCTAAACGCTTGTCTTTGAACTTGAGTATGGTGCTGTCCGGTCAGGTGTGATGGCTTCCCGTCATATTACTGCTAGCTAGAAATTACTTTATCCTTATCTACACTGGCACATGGAGTATCTTTCACAAATATTTGTCCAAATGTGTACGAGTGTTTCATAAGAAATAGCATAGTTTGCCATCTTAACTGTATATTTTCAGATAACAATGTACATAAAAGACATGAAACATTTATTTTGAAACCTTCCATGAATATTTTTCAAAGCTTCTGTTTCCCATCCTGAAATGATCATTGTTTGTTTGCTGTCAGATTTCTCAGTTACCTTTTTCAAATAAAATTAAGCTTCTTTAGTTATATATCCACTCCCCTTCCCAACCTGAGTGATTATGCTCGTCAGCATTCCACAGCGCTCATCATGCTTCTGCGTTGTTATGGTGTACATTGTTTTATTACACAAAGTCCTAATTCCTAGTACTAATACCAGTCTTTCTCTCTTGTCTGTCTGCTATAGACATGGCTGGCAGAAGTGGAGGGGAAGCAGAGTTCCCGTAGCGAACGGCGGCCCAGTTCAGATGTGAATCATCACGCCCCTCATGGCAGAGAGAGGTGTGCATTTATATCTCAACATCGTCACTACAAAATAAAAAAGATAATCATAGTGATGGAAGAAACAGCGCCTCATGAGACGCTGACACAACTGAAACAGAAGATGATCGTTATTTAAAATACTCAAATTCATTTTTATAATTCATTGATTTGTGATTTGGAGTGAATGGGAAAGTGAGAGAGGATGGATGCTATCAAACTGTCTAATTGTTTTGGAAGATGTAGTTTTAAACTTAAACGAAACGATCCTTTCCTGATCAAAAAAGACTTTAAATTGGGCTTAAATATTGGGGTCAATGGGTCATTTTTATAACTGACCCGGACATGTTATGTCAGTAGGAATCCACAGCCAACCATTTCCCTTTTAATATCCTGTTAGTTCAAGGATTGAAGCACTGAAAACTGTATGATGTAATGAAGCCGTGTACTCACTGAAGCTCGGTCGATTGAAGCGCAGATCGAACGATCGAAGACATTTTAAAGTTTGAGATCACTAGATCTTTTGCGTTTAGTAGACATTTTTGATCTTATATGAAGGTCAATTCCAAATACATCAGTCTTTCTCTGTTTCTCTGTTATAGTCCTGAAGGCAGCTACACAGACATTCCCAACCAAGAGCACCGGGCACCCCCCCAACCTGAACAGCACGAGTTTGACGATGAATTTGAAGATGACGATCCTCTTCCTGCAATTGGCCACTGCAAAGCACTCTACTCTTTTGATGGTACGCAAGTAGAAGTCTTAAGAGATAAACCCTCACGGTGCTCGTCTTTCAGCAAACTTTATAGTATGCATATGTTCCATACATCACGTTTCATGTATCTGCGTGCCTGTGTTTACGTGTCTGTGCTTCTCTGTATGTCTGTGTGTCCACAGGTTCTAATGAGGGCACACTGGTGATGAAGGAGGACGAGGTGCTGTATGTTATCGAGGAGGATAAAGGGGATGGCTGGACACGAGTTCGTAAGCAGAGTGGCGAGGAGGGTTACGTTCCCACATCCTACGTGGAGATCACGCTGGAGAAGCACAGCAAAGGTGCGGTCACCTACATTTGAGCTCATCTGAAGCATGGTCGCCCAGACATGCTTGTCATGTGACTCTTGGCACTGGCAGCAAAACAGCCTGCATCATACCCTGTTCACTGTGTGAGCCCATGGACAAACACAAATACACACACACATCCGGGTAAAGTGACCCTGACTGTGTTTACTTCAGTGGCAGGTTACTTTCCTTTTCACATTTCAGATTTTATTTTTCGCCTTATGAAGTGTATCCCGGTTCTGAAAAGAAGTTTCCCACTCAGATTATTTTCTTCGTCCATCACTTAAAGTGAGCTTTTATCTCAGCAATGCAGTAGGAAGTAAAGATTTCTTTCTTAATGTATTACTGAAATGGAGCTGCCGTTACTTTTCCTAGAAGTGTTTCAGGTGCCACATTGCCGTCTATGCTCAAGCTTAGGCTTTCAGAAGTCCAAATCACTGAGAAGTGGAAGACTAAAAATCGGAAACACAAGCTTGGAGTATTTTTGTGGGCTGTATAACACACACCAGCGTGATGGGTGTGACCTCTCAGTCGTATCCTGTGATTTCTGGCCAAATTAGTTTGACCCATGTTTATATGCTGCAAATGATGCTCTTCAAATGATTATATGATAAATCTCCGGATCTGCAGTATGTCTGTGTTAGTCTCCACACCGAGGCCCTCGGTAGTCTATAGTCGTGTTTTTGTGTGAGTGACGGTGCTTTCTTTATTCTCTCTGTGGCTGCAGGTTCCTGAGTGGATGAGTGGGGCTCTGGTGTTGGTGGAAGGGACACGCTGCTCTGGGTCTATTAGTAGGTAGTACAGGGGGTTTCAGCTGAAAGAGACAGGGACAGAGAAGAAGCAAGCGGATTGCATGTTTGCATGCTGACTCTCATTTCCATTAACATCATTTCGATTCAGCCGAAGCTTGCGATAGATGTGGTAGTAGCGGGGGGAGAGGGATGGTGTAGGGTTGGGGTGTAAAGTGAGGAATCAGCTGCATGGTAGAAAGAGTAGGCAACCCAAAGTGCTGATCTAACCTTGATGCATTTATCCTAGACCGTGCCTGATCCTAACATTTCGCCCTGTTGCACTCCATTCCAGCGCTGTCATAGGAATGTTTTCCTGTCTCATCCCTTTTGCTTGCCTTAACATGCATGACATGAACGTCACTCCCTCTCTCAGGGTTGACTCGTCAGCACCTGGTAGGATGCAACCACTTCTAATCCTTCATCACCCCATTTCTGTGATGTCTTGTTTATAGCATAATTACATATCTTTCCCATTTTGACTGTATCCATCCCCAATAACACATCCATCATGAATGCTAAATATAGCGTGAATGAACCAGAGTAGACGCAGGATTGGACCACGGCAGCCCTATCACCAATCACCAACATAACTGTAACCAACTGGCAGTTCTCTCAGTGTGTGCTGTGGATCGAAATACCATCTTGGACCAGTAGAGGGTGACACTTGATCATACAAAATGGACCAAAGCCTGGATCTGTGAGAAATGCAGTGAACACTCCAACGTTCCTTACAACCGGTCTTAACATTCTTCTCTTCAATATCATGCTTGGAGAACTCCAATTAAGTGTCCACATTATCCAACCGTGTCTGCATTATCCTTCTGTGTCTGTCTGTGTATGTGTCATACGTATATTAAAACCGTGTATGCATATGAATATATGTATGCATATGTATATACCTAGTTAGGTTTTATTACTGATTTGTAAGTATTAACAACTTTTATTTCATACTGAATGTGTTTTTACTGTGTCTTTTTATAGGGTTTTTTAATCGTGCGAATGATTTTTCCCGTCAACAACTCGTGCTGTTTTCTCTTTGTAATCAGTGCTTCTTTTAAAGTCTGTACACTATTCTGCATAGATCGATGCACTTTTTACCCTATTTCAGTTTAAATTGATTGATCGAGTGAATGAATGAATGATGTTGGCTCCGACTGCTACCTTTTGTATAAATATATTGTACAGTAAGACAACAGTGACCACTATCTACTGGAGTGTTTGATCAAGAGCGAGAGCAAGCAGGAAATAAATGCTAAAGACCCTTTGTCTCATTCTTTCTGTGTGTATGTCTGTGTATACTGTATGTGTTTGCGTATGTAATAAGAGACTTTTTTTTTTTTTTTTTTTAAATATTCACCATTAAGAACAGATAATTTTGTCAATTTGATCATTTAACTAAGAATAACTGCATTTGTACATATTACTATGGCTGGGAAATACGAAGATAACATTGGCATTCGGATCATTTATTTCACAATATGCTATTGACAACCATTTTAGAATCATTACAAGTCTATCAGTCCACTGATTAGGTGTTAATATTTTTTTACTGAATCTTTAAAATAAATTTTAAAAATGTACAGATTTGTTCCTCTCTTTTCAGTGATGAATATTTCTACACATTAAACATATACAGTGATGCTTCAAAGTTTCTGAACCCGTTTTTTCTATATTCCCATAATTTTCTAGATTTTTGCTCAGATATGACCAAACCAAGTCCTAAAAGTAGGTAGAGAACCCGTTTAAACAAAAGAAGCAAAAATATTACACTTGACCATTTTATTGAAATGATCCAATATTCGCAAATGGTTTGAAGATGGAATTAGTGTCAGGTTTATTCAATCGGTGGTATGACAATCAGGTGTGGGTGGACACACAAAGTCTGGTCTTGACCACACGTTTGTGCAAGTGTATTATGAGATGAACAAAGGAGATTTCCGAGGACCTCGGAAAAAGAGTTGACGATGCTCATCAGGCAGGAAGCGGTTACAAAACCATCTCTGGGCTTGGACTCCACTAATCCACAGTCAGACAGCGGAAATTCATGACCACTGTTATCCTCTCCAGAAGTGGTCGTCCAAATAAAAATAATAAAAAAAAAAGACTCACTTTGAGGGCAAGGAATATGAAAGTTCACATAGGAACACAGAGCAACTTCTAAACAACTAAGAGCCTCTCTTGCATTAGCTAATGTTATTGTTCATGAGTCTACTATCAGAAGAACCCTGAACCACAAGTGGTGTGCATGGCAGAAACACAAGGAGAAAGCCACTGCTCTCCAAAAAATATCATTCCTGCCTGTCTGCAATTTGCTAAAGATCACATGGGCAAGCCATAAGGCTATTGGAAAGATTCTTTGGATGGATGAGACCTTTTTGATTTAAATGAAAAGCATTATGTTTGGAGAAAGGAATACACTACATTCTAGCATAAGAACCTTAAAACATCTGTGAAACATGAAGGTGGTAGTATAGGAGGAGGTTGGAGTAGGAGATGGTTCGGGCCTGCTTTGCTGCGTCTGGGCCAGGATAGCTTGCCATCATTGATGGAACAATGAATTCTGAACTGAATCTCAAGAGAAAGTGGGCCATGCAGCAAGACAACAACCCTAAGCACACAAGCAGTTCTACCAAAGAATGATTAAAGAAGAATAAAGTTAACATTTTGGAATGGCCAGTTCAAAGTCCTGACCTTAGAAGATTGGTGTGAGCAGTTCACGTGAGGAAACCCACTAACATCCCAGAGTTGAAGCTCATCTGTATGGAGGAATGGCCTAAAATGCTACCAGATGCAGGATTGTTGTTATAACACTCAGGTGTCTGTGATGTTAATACATTTTTAAGACAACACAAATACAAGCAAACAAATTTACCTCTTTAGTAGGCACTAGCTTAAACAGTTCCTTTATTAAGCGAGAAAGACGTGTGTACATGGGTTTTCCATTGAAAACACAATATTACTAAGACACAGTCATGCCTTTGTTTAGTTAGACATTTTATTTAGACTTGTTTATCTATACATTTGGAACATTTCATAAAAAGATAATAAAATTGAGTATTTACATGGCTGACAATTATGAATGAACTATATTATACAGATTAGCGTTCACACGTTTTACATTACTAACAATTATATACACTGTTTTACAGGTATGCTTCTTTCATTTACACACATTAAAATAACTTCATACTTTACAATACAGTTCTAGACTAAATCCAATGACTGGACAATGTTCACGTATAAATACGAAACACAGTTTTAAAACATACAGAACAGCCACAGTTCATCCACCTGTCCTCGTCATCACCGTGGACCTTTAGAAAATGGTGTTAAATGATTAATCGTATCACCGCCACTTATGTTAAGCAAACAATTCATTTTTCTTCTCTCACTGTACCCGGTAATACCGCTCTACATGTGTAATAATGTCCACAGAGCAGAACAACACCCTCTTGTATTAGCTGGACTGTTTCAAAGTGTGTATGTTTGTAGATAAAGTCTTTTGGAATACAGTATCGTTCATGGAAGATGTGTTGTACCAAAGCACTTGTAAAATAGCTTCCATTCTTCACAGCAGTTTTACTGGGCCATGTGTATTCTACATTTAGAGTATCTCATGCCCTTCCACATGGTTCTTTGAACTGATCTGTGTCTTCTTTCCTCAGAGTTCTGTGTGTTTAACAGAAGGCTCTAGTTTTCTGGACAGTGCAGTCAGGATGAGTTTGAACTTGTCGTGCCGTTCTGTTTGGTTTACCCCGGCCCCTCTGCTGCCCCAGAGCAGGCGTAACTGGAACTCTGTCTTCAGGATCTCCAGCATATCCTCATTAGGACTGAAGTCTAGAAAAAAAGAGAGATATGAAGATCATGATTTAATATTAATGTTTTCTTTTATACATATACTGAACAAAAATATAAACGCAACACTTTCAGTTTTGCTCCCATTTTGCATGAGCTGAACTCAAAGATCTGAA
>JAOVYU010000037.1:6663237-6674132 GCA_025674565.1 Synodontis membranacea | reverse complement strand
GGGGGGGGGGGGGGGGGGGGGGGGGGGGGGGGGTGATGGGGGCAAAAAATGTTGGCTGAACATTTGGAATGCTTGCAATGTGTGGTACCCAACCTCGTAGTCTTAAAAGTACTAGCTTCCTGCCCAGCACTGTAGTTGTGTGTCCTGCGGCTTCTTCATGTGGTGACAGTGCTTACCCTCAGGCTAAATCTGGCTGTGCGGGAAGGGCTTTTGCACCACTTCACATTTTACTGCGGCCCTGTGTGTTATACGGTATATAAAACTGACACAGAATTGCAGGAAATTGGGAGCAAAGTCGTGTGCTTTGTTTGCATTGTGTGGAGGGAAACTCAAACTGATACTGCAATGACTGTTTGTTTCTGCAGCGCTTAATGAACCGAGCAGGGAGCTCGCTTACACACGCATGCACTTACACAGAAAGACATTTCACATAGCAGCGTATTTTATTAGTGTGGCTCATTTGAAAGGATGTGTCCCTTTAGCCCTTTGGATTAAAGTAGGTTTTTTTGGCTTGATAAACGGCTAATCATTTGGATCCAGTTGCGTATTTGTGTAGCTGAGAGGCATTTGTGGCAATGTCATTGATTCAGGAGACAAACAAGACAAAGCACACACAAATAAGCATGCATCTAAAACATAAATAGTTGCTACTAAGGCTGCATTCAGAGGCAGGAAGGCCTCGAGTCATGTCCTACAATGCTGCCGTCTGAGATGCTTTCATCTGGCTGATTTCTGAAGGTAGCATAAATGTATTATTTGCTGTCCTACTTATCCCTTAATCCAGTCAACCAGCCAGTAAAGAAATTGATGGCAGAAAACCGCGGGGGGGGGGAAACGGAGCAATTTGTGGACACGTACGTTACGTGTAATTATTTTGTGACTTAAGGTTTTCTTTCTAGTTACAAAGAGTTCCTGCATATAAACCCCAGACCATATTAGATCACCTCCCATGTTAACAGTTGACCTGAAATCTGTAATCAGAATGATTTAAATCACAATGAAACCCACAACACTAATGCAGCTGCCGTCTGCGCAGTGTCAGGAACTCGTCCACAGCTCTTCATACAGTCACCTCTTTCTTTCTTCCTTTGTGCTTTCTTTCTTTTCTTCTTTTTGTCGCTCGTCCTCCCTTCCTTACTTCCTTACATCCTTCCTTTCATCCACCCTTCCATCCATCCATCCATCCAGCTCGTTGCAAGCACTGTGTATTTCCTTCAGGAACTGCAAATCTACGTAGTTGATGTACTCCATTCTCAGCAATAGAGACTTGTTAATCATGTTCACTCTCTCTGAACTCACAGTGAGTGTTGCCAGCCCCCGAGCTTCATGCTAGACCACATGAAAGGTTCTCAACTATAATTCCAATAGGCAAGAAGTGGTTGCTTTTGAACTAGAGTGTTCTTTGGTTTATGAAGTGTTTAGTAGAAGCACAATGGCTTGTTTAATTTTCTTTTAAATTTCTTGGCATGTGCTGAACTCAGTTGTCAAACCAGAAACCCTGGGTGTAACACTCGCTCTTTTTTTTTTTGAGCCGAATAGATGTAGACAGGTTTCTCACACACCTATGACACATCCATCGTGATGTCAGCCTATTGGTAACAAGTGAATTAGCAGTATGTTAGATGTGCCTCCGGTATCAGACGCTGTATGTTTTAATTACTCTACGAAACGCAAGCAGGCAGCTCAGAGGGAAAGAGAAGTTCACATGTTTACTAAGAGGTGGCTTAGGCTGGCAAAAAAGCAAGATTTGGGTTGTACCGTGCCCCATGGACTTTGAGAATATGAAGAAGGTAACATTGCTGTTAGATGCAAACACACTGCACATAAATGGTTATCCCTTGAGTGGAATATTTCAGACAGTCAGGCACTCAATGCTGATTGTGTTTGCTCTATGGGAAAAGGCAAATCCTATCTAGCAAAGATTTCTAACCATGACATTTCTTAAATTGTAATAATGTATCAGTAATGTAAATGTAATAAAAAACAAATGTAATAATCTCCAAAAACAGCTGACAGGCCTGCCCTTTAAGTAGGTTGATCCCCATGCTTAGCATTTCCATGCTTATTATTTATTTATTTTTTTCATAGCAAATATAGGCTCAAGACAAGCCCATGACTGAAATAACCCTAGATGCCTCTGGTATTGTAGCAAGAGACGGGCGGTGTTCTCTCTCACAATTTAGTCAACAGCGGGCTGAGCCATCACCCCACAAGCCACAAATTACAGCCACCAGACGACACATACTTTTCAATTGGCTGGAGAATCCATCGGAAAGTGGTTGTTTGTCCTTGTTCTCTTTTTAATCATCGCAGCATTAGGCAACATGTGGACCAAATGAAGCAGCGAAACACCCAAATTCCAAAAAAACATTCCACTGAACTCATTTACATTTTATATGTATTCTCCTAGCTCTGAGGCCGAACTGGCATAATATATTTTCACAATATAATATGTGACTTTTGTGCCAGTTGCTGTAGGCTTTCCTGGCATCTCGAGAGCATTCATTCTGCTTTACGCCATTTCTGCATGGCTTAGAGTTATGAGTGTGAGCTCAGCAGCATTTTAAGGTGCACAGAGGCCGTAAACTTTTAAAAATAGCCAAAGCGCAGTTGCTTAACAGCAGCTCCGTATCACTGTGACTGCTGTTAATCCTTTCATCAAGCCAATGACATTATCCGAGAATTTGTCCTGAGTTTAATCGCCAGTGTGCCTCTGAATTTTAATGACACTGACATTTACAGTACGTACTGTATATGTGCAATGATGTGGTGTCTGAAGTGAAGAAATGACTTCAGGGATGCTCGTGTGACTCTTTGATTCTCCTCGAGTTGTAAGTGGATTATTGGTCAGATTTTTCTTGTTAGCTGAATTGATGGTGTGAACTAAATGAACTTAAAAAGAAGGACTAATTATGAGTATTTTGTTTGTGACGACAAATGAAACAGATCATGTAAAACTTGTGTCTTATCTTAGGCTAAGAATTAAGTTATGTTGAAATGATCAGCTAGAGAAATAAGGACAGTATGCACAGTAACACCCTTATAAATTTGTCCATCAATCCATCCATTTTCATTACCGCATTTCGCAGGAAAGCTGGTACCAATCCAGCCTGACTTCGGACAAGGTCGCAAATCTATCACAGGGTTCTTTATAAATAAATACTAGCTTTTCTTTTTAGTAAATGTGTTGCCAGGGTTAGGGTTATGTGATGTGATGAAACTATCATAGGCTATTTGAGACACTATGTAAATACACATGGTCTTATACATTGGATTCCCACCACAGTAGCCTACATTTGCCCTCACAACTTCCTGTGAAACCTCAATGATAAGCATAGAATGAAGATACCAGGACATTCCAGAGGTTGTTGCATCAATTACTGGGCAGTCGTAGTGGTCTCATGTGCCCCGTGTACAGTCTCACCCTTCCTGAGCTGAAGTAAACTAAGAGCCCCATATATGTAAGTGGTCCATCTGAGTCTTTAGTCCTCTGGGATTCAAAACCCACAAGCCTCCATTCAGATCACCCCATCTCCTTGTCCTGGCCTCCTTCTTGTTCCCAAAGGCCAGCACTGTGTCCATGCATGCCCTGTACAGTCTCAGGCATCACAAAGCCCAGGGGAACGGAGGAAATCAGAGAATGGGCTGGTGGTGGATGCCTACTGGGGATTTATGACCCTTTTAAAGTGATTGCAAGTGTGTGATTCTTTTTTTTTTTTTTTTATATCCATGGCACAGTATGTACTCGGTAAAATATATCCAACTCCCTAACACATCCATATTTGGCAGAATTGTGTATATTGTTTGGCTGAAGTGTAACAATCTGGAGCTGCAAGTCCACTTGAATTAGACTCCCTATTTTTCTCTTTCTCTAGCCACCTTTTTTTTTTCTTTTTTTTCAAATTACGTTTTTGTTCTGTCTATTTATATCTATATGATGTCTGTTTCTCTTTAGACTTTTGGCCAAGTAAGAAGCCTACTAAGGAAGACAGCAAGTGATTTTTAAATCATTGTGTATACGACAAAAGAGTTGGCGCTGCTTCCAAAATTTAGGTGTATACATCTTCTTTCTCCATAATATCTGTTTGCTTTTAATCACTTCAATCAGTCCCATCTTGAGCTCTTTAAAAGGGTGTGTTTGAAGTGGGAATTGGGGCCTGGGGCAACTGGGTTGGATCACTCTAAACCATGCCGTCTTTACAGCATTTCCTTCAGCACACTGTATTTGTTATACAATTGGAGAGACTTTACAGCTCAACGTCTTACATTCCAATGTAGATGACCTGTTATTTAAACACTGTAACTGATAAAACACCAAGGACCATGATGATGAAGTACAGATTCAGTCAGCATCATCTGGCTATAGAGAACATGCCAGCAATGGGGGGAAAAAACAGAGTTAAAAAAAAAAAAAACCCAAGTCTGCACTGTCTGACTGCGTGTTCAAAACTAAGTAAAATGCACACAAAGGAGGTACTTCATATCCTGAGTGGGACCAGTACATACATATGAAAAACACACACACACACACACACGTTGGTTTTACAGTTTTAGTGAAGTAGTTCTTTTGATCTGTGTTTCACTCTAGCTACGTAATACTACACCCGAAGCTAATCTTAAGAATAACCATTAGCTCAGTAAAGAAAATATTTAGCTTCTTTTATTTATTTATTTATTTTGGAATAGAGCTGTGGTTTATTTAGGACCAACCAGATGACCTCACAAATTATAGGGACAGTTGGTCCTTAAAAAGAGATTAAAAACACCTCCCCCCCCCCCACACACACTCCATACTACACATTTGCTATTAGCACAAATATGTTTGTTTTTTTTATTCTTTTAATTATTGTCTTATTATTTGTCATCCAGTCACAATGATTAATTTAATTTAATTTAATTTAATTTTATTTTGTGTATCATCCTTTAACATCCCTATACTTTATTATCAGAGCTTTGGTAATATGTATTTCCAGTAAAGCTCTCTAAACTTGAGACACTGAAGGAAGAAAAGTTAATATATAAAGTTTTAATTCATTTTTTTTCTGACCATAGTTTTGGAAAATAACCACCAGTATGGTTTCACCAGGGCAGTGACCACACACATGGTAATGATCTAGACCTCTAATGCAGAGTCATACAGGAGGTGATATCTGGATCTAACCACAGCTGTTGGTGGTGATGGATGAGCATTTGCCAGGCTGTGTCAGCAGCTCAGGGGGCTTCCCACGGTCCCCTGTCTGTGCTGAGCTCACACTTTTTGTCACACTCATGATCCCTTTGCCAACTCACACTCACAGTGTGTGACGAGGACATTTCAATGTTGTTAATATATCCTCTGGGTTAATATAGTAGTTTGGTAAGCCCGCTTATTTAAAACCATGCTGTCATCTTCTGTTTCAGCTGTCCTGCGCACGCTATCTCGCCTTCACATTCACACCAAAATAATACATCTCATGTCACTTTCACAAAGAAGGTGCACTCCATCACCAATCAGCTATATGGCTACCTAACTCCTCTCCAAACTGTGTGAAAGGTTGTGCTGTCCAGTCAGAATAAAGAAGCCATGCAGCCAACACGAACACTGCCCACTCTGTTTCTCTCACTCTCACTGACCCGCAAAACAGGCCAGTGCAACACCAAGCGTCGGAAGTGCTATATTTAGGAACAATCTTTCCCAGAAAAAAAAAAAAAAAAAAGCATCAGCCTGAAGGTCTGAGCAGACCTTCAGGGTCTTGCCAGGGTCCAGTGGGCTGCCAGGCCAGACGTTAGGAATAACAAACAGCCAGCTATTTTTGGATGAATTGTTCCAGTGATGTTAGGATCTAGAATTGTAGGATTCCTTTGAAGAAATAGCTGAGGCTCATTTTCTTTACAGTGATCCGTTAGAAAGAAGCTCATATTCTTTACAGTGATGCATCAGACAGTGTAGTTATCCGCTAATGTACGTGTAAGGCTCTAACAAGGTGCTACATCAAGTAATTGCTTCCAGAAGGGACAGGTGGCACTTTTAGAAAAAGTGTCTTTTTTACATGCAGTCAAATCTCTGATTCCGATGCCTCTGGTATTCAATTTATTTTTCGCTGCCTCATGACACATCGGCCAGTCTTGGATTACAGGGCGTCATCATGTCTATATAAACATGTACTGTAAGGTGTAAAATTAGGTGTATTAATGGAACGCCACTGAACACATATCTTGCACTTAGCACATCCTGAACAGAGCTACAAAAATGGGTGAGTTGTTCTCAATGTGGAAACACTTAGTGTAAAGTACACAGTATCCAAACGATTTCAAATGAATGAATATTAATTCATGGTGATAATAGGTACAAACATAGATAGACAGACAGACACCAACACTATCCAGTGAGTGAATCACAAGGAGGCGTAGATGATGTCAGACACCTTCACTTACTGTAATGAATACTGAAATAGTAAAGAGCCAGAGCAAAGACTGGCACAATTACCAGCTTTTTACAGCACCCATGTATCCTCTCACATCTCTGGTCTTCGCACTCCTGACTGCAGCATTAACATGGACAAGTACACATGTCCCTGATACTTAACTGCTTTAACTTTCTGTGTGTAGAAATCCAGGGCAGTGTAAATCCTGACATTACAATGGTAATAGGTAGTGATTGTCTAACAAAAAATAATACAATAAAATAAACAATAAACAAAAATAAAATAAATAATAGTGACTGGATGACAAATAATAAGACAATAATTAAAAGAATAAAAATAACATATAATTTGTGTTAATAGCAAATGTGTAGTATTGAGTGTGTGAGTGTGTGGGGGGTGTTTTTAATCTCTTTTTAAGGCCCAACTGTCCCTATAATTTGTGAGGTCATCTGGTTGGTCCTAAATAAACCACATTTCCGAACAATGATCCATCCGTAATCCATTGTGTTCAACAAAAAAAGTCTGAACAAGTGTGGCTGTCACTCACCTTGGCCCTCATGACCGAGTTCTTCTGGTAGAAACAGCACAGGGCTGCAGTGACAGCTCTCAAAACACTGCATCTCTCCGACATCTCTGTCCCTCAGTAATTCCTCAATGTTGGAAAGCAAGTAACCAGCACCTCCAGTTCATCTCCAAAAACTCACAAATTCATCACTTCCACATGACTCTCATGTTCGGCAGCATGTACACTTCTCTCTGTGTGTGTCTCTGTGGCAGTCACTCAGCTTAAGGCTGTGACTGTGTGTGCGTGTGCGTGGGTGTGTGTGTGAGAGAATATAACCAGCGCTGCCTGTGAAACACCATGCCATTTCTCTAAGCCCCGCTCAGTCCATGTATGGAGGTGGGCTTTTCCCATGTGACCCCAGCATCCAGCCAATCAAATTAAAGCCGTTTGCAGACACAATATCCTTCTAAGTAGAGAGGGTAGGGGGAAAGTGGTAGTGGAGAATCAATGAGGGGATGGAGGGGGGGGGGTGGAGTTGGGGTAAGGTGAGTTTGTCTTGTGTGTGTGTGTGTGTGGTGTTATAGGGAGTAAAATACTGAGAGATGGAGTGCAGATGGGAGGGGAGAGTCAGCAAGGGAAAGGTTTGACAGAGGCTGTTTCTGTACCCCACCGCTGAAAAAAAATCTCCCTGAGTTGTATTCAATAGCTCCTTGTGAGATTTCTAAAAGTGGATCTATACTAGTTACACATTTACGGCCAATAATAATCAGTGTCTGTCTCTGGGTTTATGTCTGGTGATACTCAGGGAACAAGGTTTTCTTTGCCATTTCAGCAGTCACTATTGCATACACACTTGTACATGTAGGTGTCAGAGCCCAAATATTAATTTCAAACAGATTTTGATCCACTCAAACAGCTTCCGGAGATGTTCTACATGTGTAAACACTTCTGTATCTCCAAGCAACCGAAACATTTCATGTTTCATCCTACCATCTTTGTCTGTGTCCGGCTTGGTTGGAAATTCTGACGAAATTGAACAACTCTGCATTAATACGCAATTTTTAATGAGGCAACCGTCTTTTTACACTAAACTACTGGAAAAGGGGAACAACCACAGGAAGTGGTCGAGTTATGAAAGCGGGTTATGAGTTGATCTGGCTACTGGGGTTTACAGTTACTGCTTGCAAGTGTATGTCTATGGTTAAAAATCTTAGGATTCAATCCAGAAGCAAGCGGTGTGAAATAAGCAGATGGAAACAGGGTCACTGACACCCCTAAAACAAATTAAAGTGTACTGCCCATTTCAAGGTCACTCTGGTCATAAACAGAGTAGATGGTAATTGGTTGTGTTGTGTGTTGTGTTATGAGTCTAAACAGCCTGTTTTCACACACGCCACTGAACTTGAGTGCAAAATAGAAGCCAAAAGATTTTGCACAATTTGTAGTAAATGTTTCACTTTAACCTAAACTGTGCAGCTGATGTTGTCAAAAGAAAAGACTTGTTTCTAATAGCCTTAATAAATCATACAAGACTTCTATTGAAATTTGAATTCGGTCCAGGCTTTGGCAAGTATATTATGAGTGATATCTATAGAGCAGTAAGAGCTGCTCCTGTGATGCATTAATATAATAGAGAGAAGGAGCACTGTGATCGTAACTGACAGCTCAGTGTTCAGGGAGCAGCGTGGTAGTGTCCTGTTTCTGTCTGCACTCAGCTCAAGTAGGGCAGTGGGGGGGCTTATGGATAAAAACATTACCCAGCGGGGGTCACTCTTCCCCATCAGGCTGTCCTGTCACCTAGCTGCCCTGATGCTCTGCAGGGTGCTCCAGATGACCACGCTGCTCCCTGTGGAGCTGTAAAAACCAGCCACTCAGCCACTCGCGTAACACAACCTTTAGTGTAATTGCACTTAATGCAGCTAGCTGGCTAACTAGACAGAACTTTCTTGAAAGGGGTGAGGGCAGGAAGAGACTTTCTCCTGATTAGTTCCGTGATTAAGAGCATTTGGAATGATTAAATTTCTTTTTTTCTTTTTCTCATTCCATATTTGGAATGAGCATGAGCAGTATGTGACGTCTAGGAGATTTGAGGGTTTGAGGATGCGGGTGCAAGAATCAGTAGTTCAGTTGCTGCACACAATACTTCATGCACTTATAACTCAAAGATGTGTGATATTAAATACCCAATCTAAATGTGTCATAGTCATCCGTAGGGACTTTGCTGTTATAATAAGCTCCATTTTTCTGGGAAGATGGTCCACTATATTTTGGAGAATGTCTGTGTGAATTTGTGTCCATTCACCACATGAGCGTTAGTGAGGTCAGGCACTGATGTTGGGTGATGACGCCTGGGGTTCAGTCAGTGTTTCAGTTTATCACAGTGGTGTTCAGTGGGGTTGAAGTCAGGGCTCTGTATAGACCCACTCAATTTCTTTCACACCAACCTCAGTGTACCCTGTCTTCATTGAGCTCGAAACATTGTGCACAGGGGCATTGTGATGCTGGAACAGGTTTGAGCCTCTTAGACTCAGTGAAGGGAAATTGTAATGATACAGCATACACGACATCCTAAACAATTGTGTGCTTCCAACTTTGTGGGAACAGCTTGGAGAAGGACCACATACTGATGTCATGGTCAGGTGTCCACAAACTTTTGTCCAAATAGTGTATATATACACATCTAAAAATAATTATACAGTTTTGAAAAAGTAATATATTCCATCAGTTATTTAAGAAAGTGAACATTTTTAAATATTCTAGACTCATCACACGTAAACTAAAATGTGTCAGAAAATCTCTAGGTCAAGTTCAGTATAGCAACCACAATCATACTGGCTGCTGGGAAGACTGCTGAGTGCTGTACTGAAGCATATAAATGGAAAGTTGATGGATATGAAAAGTGTGGTAGGAAAAGGTGCACAATCAACAGGGACGACCACAACCTTGAGAAAACTGTCAAGAAAAGACGATTCAAGAACTTGGGAGAGCTTCACAAGGAGTGGACTGAACCTGGCGTCAGTGCAAGAGCCACCACTCTCAGACATCTTCAGGAAAGGGGCTACAACTCTCACATTTCTAATATCAAACCATACCTGAACCAGAGACAACATCAGAAGCATCTTACCTAGGCTAAGGAGAAAAGTAACTGGACTGTTGCTCAATGGTCTGTTTCCATTTCCAGCAGACTTAGCACCTGCCCACAGTGTCAAAACTAATACAACATGGTTTGCTGAGCATGATGTTACTGTGCTTGATGGGCCAGCCAACTTGAGAATCTACGGGGTATTGTCAAGAGGAAGATGAGAAACACCCGTCCCAACAATAGACCGCTATGAAAGCAACCAGGGCTTCAATTACTGTACACCTTAGCAGTGCCATAAGCACACTGCCTCCATGCCAAACTGCATCGAAGCAGTAATTTCTAGTAAAGGAGACCCAACCAAGTACTGACTGTATAAATGAACATACTTTTCAGACGCAGGACATTTCCGTTGTAAGTCTTTTTTTCTTTTTGATTGATCTTAGGAAAAATTCTAATCATCCGAGATACTGGATCTCTGATTAACTTGAGCTATAAGCAAAGAAAACAAACAAGGAGATTCAGTGTGTACAATGCCTTAAGAAGTCCACGGAGAGGAGCTGGAATCTGTGTAACATTACTAGCTTTAATTGCACCAAATTTATTTTGGGATACAAACGGTTGGATTTCTATCAGCAAACGGATTTTTCTTTTTCCCCCTATTACTTGTAAGAGGTAAACAAAGACATTATGAGTCCCTGGCACACCCTAAGAACCATTCAGGAATGTTCTCCCAGAGGATCAGCTCGCAAACTAGCTAATTACACTCAATCAAGCTCCAGAGCCCTGCAAGCAAATACATTTTTACATGGCTCAGTGGGAAATGGAATCTGTTTTTTTTTTTTTTTTCCTTTTTAATTCATGAGAGTGAAAATGAGTGGTTTAAAAACAGAATGTAGAGAAAGGA
>JAOVYU010000037.1:6653585-6663137 GCA_025674565.1 Synodontis membranacea | reverse complement strand
ACCTCAAAAATGTCTTGGATAGGGTGGATATTTGTGTGATTTTATTTCGGGTTTCTTTGCACCTTGAACCTTTGTGTTTGTTCTCTACTAAGGAAAGCATTCAGTAAAATTAGGCAAGAGATATCCCATGTCTCTGATCTGCGTGCTGATAAATAACTTCATCCGGGTGTTATGGATACAATGATCCGTGTGAACTCTGAGGGAATCTGGACTTTAGAACACAGCAAGGACAAACCTGTTCCTGTTTCACAGATCATTCAGTATGGGAACAGGGTGTTATGATACTGTAGACACAACATTACACCCTCTGTCTGTCTGTCAGACATGCACACATATATTCACAAAAACAACTAGGTGATGTCCCTGTCAACAGTGGGGGAAAAATGACGTTCCCCTGCATTACGTCCACGTGGTTTCGTCCCAGTAACATTTTTTTTGGCTGCTGCCCAATTATAAATGTTAAAGTGATTAAAGTGTGTTATATTACAAAGAAAACCATATAAACGTTTGTATGGCGAAATGAAGGCTCACTACGTTTTCTGCTATGGAAGAGTGTTATCAACAGAGGATCTTCAGCTTTTGGTTCTCTTTAAAAAAAAACAACAACAACAATAGGCTGGTGAGGAAATGACTCTTTATATGTTTAATAACATAACAAATGTTCCACAAGATTAAATATAACTATAAACTGATCAAGTATGATGTGTCATTCTTTAATGAATACCCTGGCAAAGTGCAGGGGTGTTACGATAACAAAACACTTCAGCATGTGCGGTTACTGGAAAATAATTGACCTCGCACCACCTTCTATTGATTTTCCTATAACTGCCCAGCATGCTTTGTGACAAGTATTCCTTGTGTGTCATAGCATAACTGCATGATAGTCTGAAGCCTTTAAACCTGTAAAAATGAACACATTTTGTCTCAGCGATTCCATGCATTGTGTACACATAGCAGTTATCTATTGCTTTGACTGAATGCGCTTTTTAGAAAAAAAATATTATAAAAATAATATTATTATTACACTTATACCTTGCTATGATTTGCTGCAAATTATAATACAAGAGCTCAACACAAATTGCCATTTACATGATCCTCCTTTGAACTTTCCACATCCATTTGCTGTGTGATAAACAGATATTACCACTAGAGGGAGCAGTGTAGCAATATTTCGAATGTTTTCAGTGAGAGAAACAATTTCTAAACGTCTCCTTCCAAATCTCTTCATACTGGTCATTTTGCCTGATGGGTTCCTTTGGGTCAGTGTGTATTCTGGAAGCACATGCGAGCCATTTAACCTGTACACAGTTCCAGTCGTGGTGAGTGCAGGACTGGTTTTAGGCCAGGTGTAGTTAACAGCAGCTTATTGATGGGATTGGCATCGGGTCTAAGCCAAAAGCAGTTAGGCAGGACTTTATTGCACTCATCACTGGCTATGTAGAGAGAAAGACACAAAGGGTGTTTACAAATCTGTCTTTAAACTGCAAGCAACACTTCTAAATGAGCTCTGATGCTTTTTCGTTTCAAGTTCAAGATATAGTGCCATTGATCCACCCTGTAAATGTCTCTAATGGCCAAGCATTATTCTGCAGTAGTGTCCGTCATTGCTTAATGAAAAATCTTTCTTGTTCTTAATTGTAGAGAAAAAAAAAAATCCATATGTAGGCCTGTATTTTTTCTTAACCCGGCTCAACCCATTAAGCCTAACTGTTCCAGTTAAATGGGATCTAAGGATGATAGATGATCTGGTTCAGTAAGGATCATCTGTCTTTGGCTGCTGCTGATTTAAGGCCAGCTGTGCTCTTAATCATCCATGTTATGATATCGTCTGCTGGAAGGCATTACAGAACTGACCTAAGATCTGTGCTGAACCTGCTGGTCAGTCTGAGTCAGACGGGATGTCTGAAACGCCACTGTAATTGTGTGAGCTGAGACTGAGAGCTCAGACTGGATGAAGGGGTCTCTCACAAGGCTCAGAGCACAGCAGATCTCACAGCCAGAACACAGGCGCATTGTTCATCCTAAGCTCTTTCATGAGCCCTTAGTAGATTACTGTGCAACTGGCTGTGCGTTTGTGAGAATCAGAAGCCTGTCAACTTGCTCCAGCTCGTGCTTTCTGCTTCAGCACACTGAGGTCAGATGTTTGTTAAGTAGCTTGGGCCTTCATTATGGCACTGTAATAATCTTTCTTCTGCCTACTTGTCTATTTGACAGCCATCATAATGACAGTTTCCTGTGGTGTTCCTAACACCAGTCTTTTTTTTTTTTTTTTAAGCCTTGATTACTCAAAAACATCTGACAGTCACAATGTTTCCTGATTGGTGTATGCTCTATCAGGTTTCATCTATGAAGGGTGTAATTCTGCTACTGTAATTTAGGTTGCTGCCTCCCTTTCTCCAAAACATCGTCAACCCCCTGCGGTAAAATTGCCCATTCCCCACCCAATAAAACGCTGATATTATTAGACACTCTTCTCCAAGCAGCTACTACCCTCCCTCCCTCCCTCCCTCCCTCCTCCCCTTCAAATCATCTTTGATGATAATATCCATGTCACATCAGAAAAAAAGCGATCTCCGGTTTACATGGAACACTAGCTGGCCACGTGATTGACGTCATAGAAACATGAGGACGTGATGGTACAATGCCTGTCACTTTCACTTATTCATGCCATACTGTGTATAGAGATAACTCACAAGTAACAGAACTACTGAGAACTTTTAGCTAATCTAACTAGAAGGACCAGCTTCGACTAGAGGTTATCCTTTCGTACTAGCTGCTATGAATGGGCAAGTAGAACTGAGCCATCACTCATTCAAGGAAAAAAAAGAGGTAAAAAAAAAAAATTCATGTTGTGGAACAAAGACCATAAGCACTACCAGCAGTCATAAGTAAAAATATACATTGGTAATAATGTGGCTAATTTCCTTTTAATCCAAACTTTAGATTAAAAAAAACCTATTGATGAAAATCTTGTCATATTAATTTTGTATGCGTTAGGACTATATTATTTACAATAACACATTCATAACACATAGCCCACAGACCTAGTGGCCAGCCCAAAAATGAACTTCAAGCATTTGATGGTCAGCTGTAGTTCTTCTGTGTTCAAATCGTTAGCTTGTTAAATATTATCAGCAGTGTCTAAACCTGTAGATGAACCAGGATGTAAAGCTGTGCTTAAACCGAATACTGCAGTAGCAGCTTTCTTCTAAACAATTTGGATATAAACACACAGTTTAAGTGAGCCAGCTTGCCAATTCATAGCATAAGTCATATGTGGATTCATAACTGCAGTGTTACAGTGCATATACTGTGTGTCCTGAGGTTCATTCCATCAAGATGCTGCTTTAGTAGGAGTGAGATACAGGTTGTCCATGTGCCGCACATGCTAAAGTGTCTGTCACCATAGTGTCAGTTTAGCAGATCACAGGAAATCCTACACCAATTAATGAGGCCAAGCCAAGGTACACTTTCACCAGGGAAGTGTGGAAAGGGGGGGTGGTTTCGAGCAGAGGTCCCCAACCCCCGGTCTGTGGATTATCTGGTACCGGGCCACAAAGAAAAAATTTCGGTTATTTTCCTTTCATTAGTCTTCCAGATCTTATTTTGAAAAACAACTGTTTCCGCCCTCACCTCACTCCCGCACTTGACTCTGGCACGCCATTTCACGCATCAGCGACACAAGCTAACCCTTGAAAAAAAATAAGCCAAAAAGAAAATTCACTGGAGAGCATTTTCGGGAAGGAACAAGCAAACGATGGGACAGCAGAAGAGCCAGAATGGGACTGCCAGCAAAAAGAAAGCTGCATTTAAATGAAAATACCATGATTCCTCACAACATGTGGTACACAAGCTCCACACCCGCTATGCGAACCGCCTGCACATCTACCCGGTCCGCGGACAGATTTTCATGCATGAAACCAGTCCGTGTTACAAAAAAGGTTGGGGATCGCTGGTTTAGAGAGTTACCAGAAGAAATTGGAGTAGGACATTTTGGCTTGGCATAGAAGAAAACCAGTGAACATCTCGAATCAAGGAATAACGAATCTAATGGGAGAATATTAAGAACCTCGCAGGAAGGGCCCAAAGACTTCCGTTTCATGTGTGACTCAGAAGTACATCTGTATGGTAGAACACTTTCTGGATCACACATACAGTACCAGTCAAAAGTTAAAAACACTTCACGTTTTAAAATAATGATGTACTGTCGTTTCTGTTTATAACTTGAGTCGTTCTTGACATAATATAGATTACTGCCGTTATTACAGTTCTACGGTCGAATAGGGCTGTATACCGTATACCATCCCTACCTCGACACAGCACTACTGAAGGTCTCAAATGTATTAAGAAGGCAAAAATTCCACTAGTGTACTTTTGACAAGGCACAGCTATTAAGTGAAAAGCATTCCAGGTGACTACCTCATGAAGCTGCTTAAGATAATGCCAATAGTGTGCAAAGCTGTCATCACTTTAAACACAGGCTACTTTGAAGAATCCGAAATATGCAACATTTTGTTTTTTAACAATTTTTTTCCCTACCACATAATTTTGTATATGTTCCATATTTTATTTCATAGTTTGATGTCTGCAGTATTGTTCTACCATGTAGGAAATAGTCACAATAAGGAAAACCCTATTAATGACTAGACATCCAAACTTTTGACTGGTACTGCACATGCATTGACATTTATATATCAAGACATGATTTTGAAGCCCTGCGCTGTGGATTGGTGACCTGTCCAGGCTGTACCCTGCCTCGTGCCCAAAGACAGCTGGGATTGGCTTCAGCTTCCCCGCAACCCACCATGAATAAGCAGTATAGAAAATGGATGGACATGATTTTGAGTACAAATTCAAGGATTCTGATAAAGCAGGTTACTTGTTGTGGATTGTTTGCGCACAGTTGCTGACCACAGACATGACACTTACACTGACCCTAATAAAATCTTGACCCCTGTTACTTAATTTCTGCTGTTGTGCATGGTCCCCTGAGCATACTCTAAAGATTTACACTTCCCAAAAACGTTTTATGCCCAAGTCTCACACGCTTGCTTCAGTGGATCTCAACTGGATATAGTAGATTTGGCTTGCTCATTAGGGATCTAAATCTACATCTGCATTTCTGTAAAGCTACTTTGTGATAATGTATACTAATAAAAGTTTATACAAATAAAATGCAATTTTATTTTAGATCATAAAAAAACTTTAGATAAACTCAATCAAATCTATAGCCGCTTACAGCAGGTTAACCTGTGCCTTCTTTCACACATTGCTGTTAATTTCAATGCAAAACCACACGTTTTTAATGCGAATTCCCTACACATCTCGGATTGCCACGCTTTTGACAGGCAACATACAGTTTTTTCATGAGGCTGGCTAAAAACTCATAATACACGGATTATCAAGTTACCTCCTATCAAGCTGCGTTTAACAATGAAGCCCAGTAGATTCGGATTCTACTCCATTCAGACATCAGTCTGACTCACGGTGTGCTCCATCCACTGGAATGTTTCAGTATTATGAGTGCTGCTGAATGAAATCCAGGCCCTGACTAAGTGTGTGCATGCTGTTTGCTTTACTTTGTACTGTATGTCTGAGGTGGGCCTGTGGGGAGTTTACTCTTCACAAAGACCTGTAAGGCCTTAGATGATCAGGGCTTTGATTACATGTGTGTGTGTGTGTGTGTAAGAAGGATGGCATCTCGGTTGTCTGAGATAGCTGGATGTGTGGTGACAAAGTGAACTGACAGGCCTTTTCAGGTTGTGCACACTGAAAAATGTGATTCAGGCAATACATGTTATGACAGGCCATTCAGAGAAATAACGGCCATCTAGCTATAAGATTACTGTGTGAGATGATGATGATGATGATGATAAAAGACCCTCATAAGAACTGGATTCGATCATGTTCCCTGGTATCACAGTGTGTGGACAGCTAAGGAGGACAGATTGTGCTGCTGTTTTACAAAAACAAGCTGTCATTGTCTATACTCAATGACACTCTGGTGTGTGAATTTAGTTATCCATTAACACAGAATTCTCATTTGGATACATTCTAAATAGGCCTAAATAACAATATAAGATTATTTATATTAGAGGTTATTTACACAGACTGTAGCCATGGCGTAATTGCAGAGGATGTGCTCTAAATGTTCTTCCAGAGCTGATCTGATGTTGCTCATGTAAACTCTTACTCTGGTGTTTCCTGTGTTTCAGTAGCAGCTCTCCAGGGGCTTCAAGTGGCATGTCCTCAATTCGTCTTATCAAAGCACCACTCAAGATGTCTCACATAGACATGAGAGAAGCTCAACCATCTTAAATTTGAAACTCAAGTCACATCAGAAATAAAATTAAGCCAGATCCATGGACTTTATTAGTTTACGTTAAAGGAACATAATTGTAACGGAGCATCGTTAAGGCACATAATTGGACCTTGAAGATGACGGTTATTATACCTTTGAAGGTGCATTTACTGCTGTCTGTATTCTTGCAGAACTAAAGCATTCCCGTACAGAACTTTTTTCCCTAACAGTGTTGAAAGTCTGTTTAACCAGCCCAATATAATACTTTTCATTTACAGTATATACTGCTACTACTTATATATTGTATATCTACAGAGCTTTTGTTTTAATGTAATCAGAAATATCCATTAACACTTACGAGCTTACTGATCTGTAATCAGTCTTGTACACGACTTATGCGTGCTGTCCAGTCAGGTCTAGACCAATCCACAGCATTTCACATTAGCATGCAAGGTCAAGGGCCATTAAACAGAAATAGCAAAACATGAACAACACACACACACACACACACACATACACACAAATGCAAAGGGAAAGACCTTACCTTGACGTACTCCATGGTGGGATCCATGCCTCCAGCGTCCCTGCGACAGAGAGACAGAACTCTCTTTAATGAACACATTCACTCTGAGTTTGTCTCTTTCCGTGAGTGACTCTGTCTGCAGCCTTTGCGTTTGAGGAAGACTGACCACTGACCACTAATCACTGACCACTTCACAGAGCCATGCAAGTCTAGAAACCCCCGACACACACACACACACACACACACATACAGTACTACAGATAACAGATCATATCAAGCCAAATACTGTGCAAGAGGAAATACTTATGAAGAATGACGTGAAGTCACGAACGGAGAATCAAGAAGAAAAAAAAGGAAAATTCAAAGGTTAGTTACAAAGACTGGTGGTAATCTTCCCCCACTGTCTGAAATTCTGTTGGATTATAATCAGTAAGTAGACTAATACTTCAAGATTTCCAGCAATGAAATAAGCACCTGATGAAATAAAGCAGAAAGCGATATATATAAAGGTATAATTCAGTCTAGTCTTTCCAAATAAATTTTTTCAAATAAAGTTTATCCCCGGTAGTGAAAATAAGATTGTAATCCATATATATAACTTACGCTACCTGCAGCACTGACCCCTGCTCAGTTCTCTTGCGTGCTGCATTTGTCGCTGAGCATGGAATGCAGGAAACGTGGTGGTAAGAGCAGAAAAGCTTCTCTTCCCAGCACATTGTTAGTTAAAGTGGTCAGGCATGCTGCTCAGCTTTTTCTGCATTTAGCTCCGTCTCCACCGCCACACCGGCCACGACCTGGCCTGCCCCCAGCTAACCACCTTTCATCTTGGCTTACATAAAAAATAGCCTTCTTTCTTTCTCTCCATTCTTTATGACGCCCTCTCTCTCTCTTTCTTCTTTCTGTCTTGATTTCCACCAGGCTGTGTGATTGGGTGTCTTGCACCCTCAGGGGAATAAAGGCTTCTGTTCTGGTTCAGTTCCAGAGCCTAGGATCTAATAAAACATTCACCAGTAGCATCTAGGTTTAGGGAACCCTGGAGATGCCTTTTTTTTTTTTTTTTTTTTTTAACATACAGTATGGCTATAAAATATGGGTGTTCTAGTATTTGTTGTTCAGAATTTGGTATATTCAGGATATTGTTTTTGTGTCTCAGGATAAAAGAGATTAACATGCCCAGATTTAGAGATTAAAAAAAGACAGATGTGTCAGTTGCTGCTGCTGCTGTACATTTAGCACTAGAGTCGGGCAATATGCAAAAAGTTATTAATCCATATAAAAAATATTATAAATATTTCAGCTAAATACATTAATAAAGACTATAGGAATAGAAAATATCTCTTTAAATTCTTTTACCAATATTATCCAAATGCACAAAAGACTACATAGTGAACAGCTTCTGTTTAAACAGCAATTGGAAAGTTTATTTCAGATGCAGGAAGCCCTATTATTACTGTGTTTTCTGATGCAATGAAAATTTCAATGGATAACAATCGCTATTACAAGGTTACATACTTAGACATTCATTACTATTATATATGTATGTGACAGTGTTGTAGTCAAGACCACCTAAGCCAAAACCAAGTCATGACCAGAGTGTTTCAAGACATGAGGCAAGAACAAGACTTTGAGGGGTTGAGACCAAATCAAGACCAAGACCAGAGACCCACACAGCATGACACACTTAAAATGCAAACCATAGGCACTTCTCCAATTGACCTGAAAGACCCACATCCAAACAAACACTAAATCAGCTTAACTCAATCTTTATTCAACACCCGTTATTAATTGCATTTAAATCAGGAAGTTTTACATCCAGTCACAGTAATGATGTTAACAAATTAATCAGACAATGAAGGAAATTTATTGATATCCCACAGTTGTGGTCTTCACCAATCTTGTAATAAATTTCTGAGTCTTGTATGTGTGATACTGAGACAAGACAGATTAAAAATGCGGTCGATTCCGAGACCAAGACCTTCAAAAAGTGGCATCGAGACCGGTCTCAAGACTGGTTTCTAGTACTATAACAGTATATATTTATAGTATATATTTGCCTACTGTCTAATTTTAATGTTCAAATAGCCTTAAGTGGTAATGAGCAGACAGTGAGCTGATATTTGGTTAATCTTTATGTCTATAATATGATCAAATATTATTTTTCCACTGTAATTAAACTTCTCTCAGCCTGGAGCTGAACTTGTGTCATCGCTGTCAAGGTGCATATTTATAATAATCTGACGCAACGTATCTGCCAGTGGATGAGAACACAGATATATGTAAAAGCCTCAGGTCAGAGCAGTGTCAGGTGTAAAAAAGGCTTAATCTGCAAGACTGTGGCCCTGCATTTGTGTCCACTGTACTTTAAGGCTTTTGGAATAGTTGTGCAGTGGTTGTGTTATTTCAAATCTGCTAACTTTGTTTTTGTTTTGAATTTTTGACCACCCACGTAAGAGCAAAAACTGCCTGCCTACTAACTTTTCTTTTTCTCCCGATGCGCACCTCCATCTTACACAGTGCCGCTCTGGGCACTCGGATCTTTTCTTTTTTTTCCAAGTATATTTTCTCACTGACCTCATTTGGACACCGGGCATAATGAATGTCCAAATATTGTTTTCAGTATTCAAATACTGGGGCCTCAAACAACAAACTGGGTATTTGAAAACCTGTGTACACTTTAGGGTGATTTAGTTAGCACTTTGGACTCAAAACCACCCATATGGTCTATGTC
>JAOVYU010000037.1:6615542-6650798 GCA_025674565.1 Synodontis membranacea | reverse complement strand
CACACACACACACACACACACACACACACACAAACGCAGCCTTCATCACCTCTTCCGCATGTCATGCAGAGTTGCAACCAGGTGTTGTTATGGTGACGAGAGGTCGTTGCTAGCTGTACAGTCAGCGGTGTTCTTTAGTCTTTGGTAGCCATTTTTCACCTTTCCTGTCCTTAGTGACAGTAAAATATCAGACCAATGTTAGGTAACCTTCTAAATGTCAGCTGACACATGTTCTTGTCTTTGTGGTAAGCCAAACACACACACACACACTCACACAGATCACTGCCTGACTGGATTGTATCCAAAAGTTGTGTTTGTACAGCAAGACACTACTGGAGTGAAAATTCATGTCTAGACTACCTTATCATTCTGCCCTGTAATACGAGTGGCTATTATCTCAGAAGGTAATATCATATTTCCCCAAAGGTGTCTCTTATGTTTATGCTGTTCCGAGGTCATGTGTTATTTAAGCAATATTACACGAGAGGGAGTGCTGTTGTGCTGAATATCAGCACGGGTGTGATTCGGTCGGAGGTAATCACAGCCATGCTGATATCAAGTACAGCACGTCCTCGAATGTCATATTGCTTTTATACAACGGCTCTATAAACAAGAAGTTAATTTAGAGTAAGTGGCATTTTGCACACAATATGGCCAAATGTTCTGTTTATTTTTGCTCCACTAGCAGAAACTGATCCCAAAGAACGCACAGCACATAGAGCTCACGTTGATTTGTACATTCTCGTTAAAGGTGGTGCCGGTAAAATTGCCATATCAACAAGAGAGCTGTCAGTTGAAACAGCGGAAAGGATGATCAAGAAGGTAATTCAACAAAGAATGTGGCGATCAATGTTAGTTGCTCCCAACCAAATTTGTAGCAAGTTGAAACAAAATCAGAAGGTTGTAAAAGCGAAACATACAGGTAGACCAAGGAAGACGTCAAAGTGTCTGAACAGAAAACTCAAAGCAGTATGCCTTGGAAACAGAAAATGCACAACAAAAGAAATGTAAAGCAGACGGGCAGAAACAGGAGTCAAGGTTTTGTTACTTTACTGCAAGAAATCGGCTGAAGGAAATGGGATTTACATAAAGAAAACTAAACGTAAACCATCAATAACACCTACACAAATGAAAACAAGGTTGCAGTGGGCGAAAGAGAAGCAGTCATGGACTGTGGATGATTGGATGGAAGTGATATTCAGTGATGAATCACGGAATCTGCATTGACCACGGAGATGATGCTGGAACTTTGGTTTGGTGCTGTTCCAATGAAACATACAAAGTTGACTGTCTGAAGAAAACAAGCATATTTCCACTGTCACTGCGGATATGGGTTTGACTGTCAGGTAAATAGGAGCAGGGGAGATGGCAGTCATTACCTCTACAGTAAATGCACAGGTGTACACTGACATGTTGGACACTTTTCCCATTCCATCATTTGAAAGTAGGTTTGGTAATGATGATGATGATGATGATGATGACGAAGATTTTCAGGATGATGATGCATCTCGCCACAGAGCAAACAGCGATAAAACTGTTCTTCGGGAAAGAAATATTAACTCAGTGACATGACTAGCAAACAGTCCGGATCTCAATACGATTGAAATTTATTGTAAAAAAAGAAGAAAAAAAAGACACCGTCCTGAAAAAAATGATCTGTCACCTGTTATAGGAGAAAGTTGGAAACTGATGGCAGAAGAAACTGAGTTAAAATTAAGAATGAGCGATTATTATTGCGTATGCTGTTGTGCTGCTTTTGAAGCCTATTTAGGAAATGTTTCCTAGTATTGTCAAGAGCTTGCAGCTCCAGCCAGGTCTCCTCGTATGAGGCAGAGATGTTATCAGAGAAAGATGACCTGGTTAAACAGAGGACAAATGGAAACAGTGCAGCTTTGTTGGTGCGTTGTGGAAATGCCAGTTGAGACGAGACTCACAAGTATGAAGGTGTAACACGGACAGGGACAGGAGGACAGAGACACAGTGAGATAGGAATAAAAACAGGGTCAGAGAAAAACAGGTGAGAGGACAGAAGACTTGTGATGTATGTCTTTAAAGCAAGACAGCAAAGACATACTGCTGCTACTACCACCACTACTAATACTACTACTAGTACTAGTAGTAGTAAGAGCAAAACAATAGCGTTTTATAGCTATTATTGTTGTTGTTATTGTTATATTTGTTTTTTGTTTAGCCCAAAGTATCATGCAAACTTTAAAAAATTATTATTATTATTATTATTATTATTATTATTATTATTATAGCTTTAAGGTTTACTGACCAATTCTACGTGAACTAAACACAAAATTATAATTTACAAAGAGAGAAAAGGAGGTAAAGAACTCTTAAGGTTTTCAGGAAAGGCAATTCAAAAACTCATTTTTATTGTGACTGTTGCTCTGACTTATTTTTTTTTTCTTCTAAGCAGTTATCTGAGCCAGCTGCATGTCAGTAATTAAACCGATGTATCAGGAATGTATTGTTCGAGCAGCACTTCAGTGGTGAAGGGGAGGATGCGTCAACCATAATTACATAGTAAGCAGGCTGAAGAGGTTGGCCCACTCTGACACCGCCATGTGTCATTCACTCGTATTTATTACTGTTACGGGAAGAGCAGCAGCTGGAAGAGGTGGCAGGTTCGAGTTCATACTCTCTGTTTAACTCTGGTGTCTGGCATCGTTACAGAGGGAATGTCTTTACTGCCACAACAGTTCTTCCAAATTCACCACTGCTCACAAACTTGTGTTTAGGCGCCAACCCATTATACACCACTTTACCCAGTTAACTGTGGAACATGAAAGATATTTTGTACTTTCACTCGTTACGAGTGTATACACACTAAGCAGGTCATGGTTTTACTGGGTGACTGTGTGTATGTCCACCTGGAGCCAGTAGTGCTGTGATGACTGGGAGTTTAACTGTGGGTTTAGAAAGTATTTATTTGTATTCTGTATTCCTCGAGACACTCTGAAATACTCATGAGAGAGAGAGAGAGAGAGAGAGAGAGAGAGAGAGAGAGAGAGTTTTATTCTGTTAAAAAAATACTCGTTATCTGTAAAATCTAACAGTTCACATATACTTATTCATTCTTCCATACATGTTTGATTGAATTGAGATCTGTGGCTTTAGCATTTTCAATTCCATCATTTACTCCGGTGAAACTTGCCATGAACATAGGTATATTGTTTACTGATCCTTGCTTGAGTGGTAGGAAATAAAAGCTACTGTGAATGATGCATGTAATGCTATGTGAAATATGTGAGGCGCTGTGAACTGCACCTAAGAAAAAGCTGTAAGGCAATAACTCTCTGCCTACAGTGTGTACAATCAAAATTCTGTCATTTCCGTCTAAGTGGTAACTAAAAGGCTCATTTATTTATTTGTCATTATTTGTATGTTGCTCTAAAGTGCTCAATTTGCATCTGCAGTTTCCTCCTAACTCACTAAGATGCCTTTGTCCTTTCCTCTTGCTGTAATAGTTAATCACTTGCTGTTACTTGTATGTGTAAAAGTAAGAATTATTATTATTATAGAATATCTGAGCAGTTATGATTGATTTGCTAGTGGTAGAGGATTGACAAACAGCTTCCTGAATCTGGTAAGCAGAAAGATATCGGAATGAGGTCATGGCTCCGAGGTTTGTTGGTTTATATGTCTGTCTGTTTGTTTCTAGAGATATTGATAACTGTACAATATGGCCAAAGGTTTGTGGACACCTGACCGTCACTGCGAAGTTATTTCCCCTTTGCTCTTATAACAACCTCCATTTTTATAGACTTTGATGAAAGTAACCGTCATTTGTTCTTTGGATATATTTCCAATGGTGTAATCGTATTTCTACGTTGGCTATGTTTTGTCACTATTGAACTTCACTGCCATCTACTGGATTTTAAGATGTATGGCATTGTTGAGAGCAAACTACAACCAAATGCTGTATTTCACAACCAGCTGATGTGCAGTCACCTCATGTGATGTATGCGTGGTAATCAGCACGGGATCCCAATTGCTAATCCAAGAGAATTTGTATGAACTTCACTTCAGCAAGTTTACTTTTTTTGATGTAATGACTAAAAGATTAAGGTGCAATCCATTGGGCTAGTTAACCTATCCCAAAAATCATACTTTTGCACTACACAAAGACACTTCGACTTGTCTTATACACATTATGCTTATTTACTTTTGTACAAGTTCAGAACTTACCAGGAGCTGCATACTAAAAAAAAAAACGAAGCAGTTTCCTTAATAGAGATCATGCTTGTGTTACATTGCTGAAAAATAAAAGAAGAGGAAAGGACAAAAATCCTTTGGAGTCTGCCAACTCCATTGCACGGTGTCACTTAGCAGACTTAGTCTTCTATTTATGTAAAGGCGCAAACTTAATTTAGTGGTATAACAGAGGCGTGTTTTTAATTTGCTTGGGTTTTCCCCATTCTCTTCTAGTTGTAATTTTTGTGGTGGAATAGCACAACCTGGGATATGATTTCAGAATTTGCCAGCAAAGTGGTATTTTAAAACTTGCTTTGGTCTAAAATTGCTAGTGCTTATTGAGACTGGTTAGTCCAAACATAGTGTCAAACTGCCATTTTTCTGACTTCAAACACTGGTTTAGAGGATGTGTGATTTCCTGCAGCTTGGTTTTGGAAATGAACGCACTATTTTTGTCACCCAGTTCAACATAAATAGCCTCATTCCAACACTGCAGGGATATATGCCATTCGCCCAAAAGAAATTCCCTCACAGTCGTTTTTTTTTTTTTTTTAAAGGTATTGGAGAGTGCTGTCTAACATGTCACTCCAGAACCTCCCATAGGTGTTCATTTGGGTTCATTTGGAGACGGTGAAGGCCATAGCACATGATTTACGTCATTTTCTTTATGCAAACCTTTCAGTGAGCCCTCGTTTCCTGTGGAAGGGGACTGGGTTATCCTGGCAGAGACCACTCGCAACAGAATAGAAATGTTTCATAGCATAAAGGTGATCAGAGGAACTTGTCCTAATTTGCAGTGTTGTCTTCCTCTAAAATTGCAAGTTGACCCAAACCATGCCATCAAAATAAGTAAATGCCTGTCACAGGAAAACAGAGCCACTGTTTTTTTTTTCTTTAACTTGTCATTAGTCTACAAGTCAACCGGTTACCATGTTAGATTAATGAAATCTTATTGTATGTTTTTAATAATAGGCTACTGCATTGAATATACAAAGTGTGTAAGTAGAATGAGAGGAGTCAGTTTGATGGGAAATAGCAGCAGTATGACCAACCACATCCATTCCACTCTTTTTTTTCTATTTACTTCCCTAATCACCACAAAAATACCATCTGTCTAACTATCTACAGTATACTGCTTAGTCAGGGTCATGGGGAAGTTGGAGCCACTCCCAGCCAGTTTTGGGCGTGAGGCAGGGAACACCATGGGCAGATCACCAGTCTATCACAGGACTAACACATAGATAAACAACCATTCACACCCATACCTATGGCCAATTTGGAGAACATCAAAATATCACCTAGTTGGCCATGAGGTTCTAACTCAGAACCTTCTTGCCGTGAGGCTACTGTGCTAACCACTGCACCACCCTGCTACCTTTGCTGCCTTTACATTGTATTTGTGCTTGTGTTATAATAAAACTTCATCACTATGATCTTAGTTTTTAAATTTGTTGGCTTTGTTTGTCTGTCTTCATAATGCCAGAAATATATATGTATGAATGGAAGGATTGCATTTTGCTGATACCTGTGTACTGTGTAGTCCTCCCTCCATGTCTGACAAGGCTGGTTCTCCTCTATGATATTGTGTATGAGTGGTGAAGAGGGCAGGCGGCATCGCGTGGTGTGTGGCAGTGACCCGCACATCTCCCATTTTCTAGAATTGGTGGCGGCACCTCCCTTCTTTTTTCGGGGCAGGGTGCCATGGATAGAGATTCCCTGATAGCTGGTAGAAGGAACCTCTGTCATGCCAGAGCTCAGCAGGTCCATGGAGGAGGCCAACGTGCACTGCCGGCCCATGTGCAGGTTCCTGGGCAGGCTGGCGAACTTCCCTTCAGCCATCATTCTCAGTTCTGTGGATGACATTGAACGTCAAGATTCAGGATTCTTTTTTTTGTCACATGCATGCTGTTTTATATGTCCTGCATGGCTTGGAATATAATGGGTAATATGAGGAAGGTCTGTTTTTTGTTTCTTTGTTCAAAAAACACGAGTTGTACGTCTCTGTGTTGGGTGAAATTCCTACTGGTGATTAGCAGGAAGTATGAACAGGTAGTATAATGGGATGGATAAACACGTCTCATGTGTATCACAATAAGACCACACTGGTGCTGTGATTCGTTTACCAAAGCAAAACATAGGCAAATTATTCTTTACTCCTGTTACAGAGTTCTGAGACGGTGTGGAATATGGCTGGTTAGAAGGGAACTTTCAGACCACATGAGGAGCACATTTTCTTCAAAAACTGTTTACTTCAGCATTCCACAGCCTGCCTGTGGGATCACTAATTGGGCATAAAAGTGAGGCCTCATTGCACTTAACATTACACCAGAGACAGACACATTTACTTGCAGATCTACAGGCACTGTCTGATACCATCTCTGTACGTGTTCTCACTTGTCCAACCACAAACGCCTTACTCATGTACGTATTTAATAGGATTCACAATACACACTCAGGGTTTGTTTGTCTTCTTTTTAAAAAAAAAAAAAAAAAAACACACACAAAAAAAACCCCAGCAGAGCTAATCTGATGACATTCATGCCATTTGCCCAAGTGCTTGCAATTAAAATGTAATCGCTGTAAATTTTGTCCAGAAACATCTCGGGTAAAGTCATGTTCACCTCGACTTTTCCGGATTCTATATATCGAACATCTTTCCTGAGATTTTTCTGCAGTGTAATATAAAAGGGGCTACACTGCAGCAACATTGAGATTGTGAAATGTGTACCTGCTGTGTTACTGTGGTTGGCAAAAGCTTTATTTTACACATAATTCGCTGATTATCTAGCCCGTGTCAAAGAATCATTGAATAAAATGGTGTGGTTGGCTTATAGTGGCAACTATCATATAACACAAACAAGTGTGACTTGTTTGTGATTCTATTCAACATGTCTGCATGCGCTGATGTACAAAACGCTTCATTTCTTGAGAAGGTGCTTAGCATTTTGGCACAGACTCCACAAGTTTGTGCAAACCCTTATGACCCATTTTAGATCAAATCCATCAGAGTGTCATTATTATTATTATTATTATTATTATTATTATAGACTTTTCATAATCCCAAATTTGCTTAGTACATTTAAATGTGGACCTAGAAGAGTATTCAAGAATCTTGAATATTAAATATTCTTTGTTTTAAATTTTTCAAAAGTCTAAAACCGTTTGTTTATTTCCCAGATTTTAAATGTGATCTAAGACTTTTGGACCCCACTTTGTATATGGCTAATATGACCATGCCAATTTTTAGTAATATACAGGACTTTCATCCGGTGGAAAAACTCCTGCCAAATCAAAGAAGAAGAACATAGTGATATCCAGGACTGTTAAAAACCACAAATTGAAAGCCATTGTTAGTACTGGAGTGTACGCAGATATTTAAATTAGGTGAAAATTGTGAGTTTATGATTTCACTGCCCAAGACACATGTTGAGCCTTTGTGCATACTGACCCAAGTGCTCTGCTCACTCTACACACAGACACACACACAGACACACACACACACACACACATACAAACACATAGAGATTATACTGCCACATGACCCTTCGTCCCTTTATGATGTGTGTGTGTGTGTGTGTGTGTGTGTTTGAAACTCAATCTCTCACCATGACAGTTTTTCTCTTAAAGCTTTGACATTAAGTCATGATCTCATTCCAACCAAAGGCAGATTCCAGCCTGACATTACCCCAGTCCGTTCCATCACTGCTGCTATCCCCCTCTTCCCATGCAACACTCTAGCATCTTTCATCTTACTGGCTATCTTTTTTTTTTCATAAATACAATTATGGGGTTATTAACATTATTAACAGTATTAACAATTACGGGGTTCTTAACAGTAAGTGAAACAGGAAGATCCCATTAATTCTTTTGTTGCAACCTACACACTAAATCATCCTCACCTCTCTGATTAACCTCTTCTGTTCACTCTTCCTGCTCCACTTTTATAAGCTCGCCATGTATCCTACCATATGTTTAATCACTAAATCCTCACCGGAGGTCTTAGGTTTGATCAGGGACCCTATACACACTCTTAGGGCCCGAGCTGTGTGTTTACACAGCAGTCTGGCACACCTGGAGCACCTAGAGTGTCCGGAGCCTTGAAACGCAACACCCCATTCACTCCTACTGCTTTTCATGTGGTATGGCTCAGGTAGCATATGGTAACATCCACAGATCCCTGTGAGTGATCCCTGAGAGATGATTATGGCTGGTTAGAAATCCCCTGCAGTATTATTACCTCTTTTTCCGTGCACAAGGTTTCGTACGGCTGTGCAACAGTCATGCAGGCTCAGGTGCCATCTACATAATCAGCTGGCATTAAAGAGGAGATGTCCACTTCCTGTTTCCACTAGGGTCTAGAATCCAGTTTAGCAGTAAAAAAAATATATATATCATATTGCGATAAAGAAATAGCATACTGCGAGATTAAGGTTTTGCAATAGCAGCAAGATAGCAACAGCAAAAATATTTCATATTTATTTTAAGTGTTCCTGGATATGACGGCTACGTGAGTCAGAGCCATGCTGTATTACTCATTCAGTCCAGTATGATCAGGAGTGTGACAAGAAGAGTTGAGCAACAGGAAGGCTCACATCCTCACACCTACTTATCACAGATCTTCTCAATGTGACTGAAACACCATGCCAGTGTTCATAAACAACAAGAGTAAATACTGGCTCCGAACCTTTATCTAAAACACTGCCTTACCTGCTCTACACATTCCTACTGCAAGCAGCACACATCGAGTGAAACATACGGTAATTAAGCGGGGGGGTTTTCTCCACTGGAATGCAGTGTGGGTCAAGCACCATGCTTTATATAACCACAGGCTGGTATCTGAGATGGTACTGCCCAGAGGAGCTCCTCACTGTGTGTGGTACAGAGACAGCTGTTGGATGTTAAAAAAAAAAAGCAGCTTAGAATTACACCAGCTAATCAGTTACCTACAGTAGTCCTGAGAGCACGGTACTTTTAAATTTGACTAAATATCACTAAATATGCCATTGCAAGCAGCCAACCATGTTAGTCACTAACTTTTACACAACTTTTTGCATTCAAAGATGTGATGTTGGTAACTGTTTAACTGATGCATCTGATTTAAAGAACGACCCCAATTTTGTCATTAAAGTACGTACATGCTTAAGCATATATTATATGTGAGTGCAAGTGTACAAAGGTTAACTGTGCGTGGAGCATCTCAGATTGAGAGTTTACCTGGTAACTGATAAATTTCAATGACAAAGACATTCTCAGTTAATCCTTTTAAGGCCGTTAACCTTTTCTTCCAAACAAAATTTCTGCATGTCTGATATGTCACACACATACACACACATAGATCTATAGAGGTCAGTTCTCTTTCACTTAAATATTGTCATCTTAGTGCATTTGTTTTTTTTTTTCTTCAGATGAATCATCACTGTAATCACTACTGAAACTGCCTCTTATTTTACGGCTCACTGTTAAAACGGCATGTCTTGACCTGTGTCTTGACTGGCCTTTTCTACGAAAAGAGTTTTCTTTTAGAGATTAGTTGGAAACAAGTATGCTAGTATTATCCGCTCATAAAGGGATTGGATTAGCAACAATAACAGACCATGACTAGGTCACATTACGCACTTCACAAATGTCTTTACAGCATAAACAGCTTTCAGAGAACACAGAGACACACAGACAAACACTGAGGCACATACACCAAAAGGTTAAACACATGAAGGAGGAGAAAATTCAGTGAATTTCAAAACAACAAGCTCGCCATTCTCAATCTCTGTCCTCTCACGGCCCATTTACCCCCCACGGGAGCTGGTGGGAATCTTGTGAATAATGCAGTTCTCCTTTAATTAATTCAAACCTGCTCACTGGGGACAAAAGCCTGGGTGAGTGTGTGGGTTTAAAGAGCACTCAGACCAAAGTCATGCATCAAGCAAGACAGATTGAAAGAGTGAAACAGTGGAGTTCAGAAGGAACAAACAGAAAATCAAATCCATAAAAACAAAGTGAATGCTTCTCACTGGTGGCTGATTTTATTAGATAATTGGAAATTCATTCTAACGTGTTTTTTTTTGTACAACACCTTATATCGACGTTTATCCACCAATTTTATCCTTGCACCTATTATAAGACCTGTGCATGGTTCGCTGGCAGGTTTATTGGATTTGAACCTACAGCCTTCTGTGGAGCTTCCACTCTGGCGTGCAAAAAGGCTCAGAAAGATTTTCTGCTTGGAAAACTACAAATGTGCAGCAAAACAAATATGAAACAATTTCATACAAATAATGTTCTGTGTGTGTGTTTATATGTGTGTAATATAAAAATGCTTCTCTCCGTAACAGAAGAAATGCAAATGCACTTTTTTAGAACTACAAGTTTTAGACCCTGTCTGGCTGTCAAAGTGACTGATGGAAAACCTGTGCAATCAGTTTAATTTATCTCATACAATAAGAAAAGTGGGAGTGACTAACATTACAGTGGTAAGTATAATGTTAAATTCTGTGCTTAAAGTTCTTTTTCGCCATTTTCCGAATATGCTGCCATATTTTAATTCTAGAGTCCACTTTGACATCATTCTTTCCTACTTTTACTTGCTCTTTTAGACTGAAACCATCTTGCCATAGATTTCATAATAGATATCACCATAGTCACTGCCATAAAAATTGGCATAGACATCACAATATGTATCACCATAGACAGTGATATAGACATTGGCATTGATATCATCGTAGACATTGCCATAGATATCCCCATAGACAGTGATATAGACATCGCCATAGATGGTATGCTTAGTACTATCTAATCTAAAAAAAAAAAAGTACTAATTTCCCGGAGGAACCTTCCCGAGGGATTAATAAAGTACTATCTCTCTAATCTCTAATAGATATCACCATAGACAGTTATATAGACACTGGTATAGATATCACCATAGACAGTGATATACACACTGGTATAGATATCACCTTAGGTATCACCATAGACAGTGATATACACATTGTTATAGATATCACCAAAGATCTCGGCACAGACAGTGATATTGACATTGGCATTGATATAACCATAAACAATGCCATGCTGTATGTATCACCACTGACATCACTATAGACATCACCACAGATATTGCCATAGGAATGAAATCTATAAATCCTAAATTCCACTAGAGCTGCAAATTCAACAACAGACCGAAGCTGAATGATTTAAGTGTCCACTGCAGAACACTGGTCTTCTTCACACAAAGAACTGACCATATGGGCAGCAATACATCAACATTTGTTGAAAATGTTTCCTCCACCCCAGTCATGACACTTTCTCCATTCAGCTTTTCTTGCCTAGAATACAGAGCCACAAGTGCTAATGGCCTTAATGTCCTTATAGTCTGCTTCTGCTGACTCTCTGTCCACCTAATCTTATTAGTTGAGGAAATCCAAAAATACAGGCAGAGCTGTGAACACACCACACTCCCCTTGCAAAAAAGTAGTCATTTTGCATGCTGAGATCACATGTGACACACCTGTTTGCTCATCACTACATAACCGTAACCACACCACAAATAAACAAATGCCGGGACTGACTATGATAAAGCAAAAGTAAGCAGGACAACCCCCCTTTCTTTCAGCATAACTCCAACATCCTCAACAGCAAGTTTTGACAAGTTACTGCCATTTACAAACACTGCATTGCATTTGGAACCTTTACTGCTCAATGAAAGAGAAAATTCTTGAAGCCTTGCTTTTGTAGAGAAGTGTTTAGCAGAGTGTAGTGAGAGGACATGGGTATCTCTATCCCCCTCTATGCCCTCTTGCTGCAGTGATTTTTCCCACAGTGTCGCATTCAGGGCATGAGCAGAGCCAAGAGATGGGAGGCATATCAGTCGCAAAGTTATTAAAACTCACAGGGGTGTCTGCCAGTCTGGTCGTCTGGTCAAGTACACACACACACACACACACACACACACACACACACACTGCAGCCGCTGACTCTTAGGCATTCATACTAAGACACAAACTGCCCATTAAAACACAGCAACAGTCAGAGATGGGCTTTATGCCTATACGTCTAGAGTTAATTCAGATGTAAATGAAATCAAACAGATCTGTAATGAATTATTTGATTTTGGTATAATTATGGGCACTAAACAAAGCCAAAATTTAATTTCCTTTAGATCTAAAATGTAACTGAAACATCCAAATAATTTTATTTGATTTAAAAGCTTACCTGTATGAAAGAGTAAATTGGAGTATCCGGGTAAACAGACGCGTGTTTTTTCCCCCTTCACAGCTCTATAGCAAGCATGATGAACGAGTGCAAAACTCCCTCTGACAAGACTAATGAACACAGCAAACAGCTTTCACCTTCCCAACAAACACTCCTGTTCCACTGCCACTGGCCTCACACTATGGGCTGTGCCAGCGATTTTCTCATTAGGAGTCTTACAATCTCTCTCTCTCTCTCTCTCTCTCTCTCTCTCTCTCTCTCTCTCTCTCTCTCTCTCTGTGGTCCCCCTCAGGGGAGTGATTTAGGATTTCCCAGACACACCCTCTACGCTGGGCAGAACTTGAGGAGTCGTCTCGCACGCCCAGTCAGCTTGGCCAGCCCCTGCCCCCAGCCTCTATCACTCGGCATGTGTGTTTGTGTATGTCGTCACATTAGTGGCCTCAAACCTAGCCTTCGGTTGTGCGTAACTATGCAGTCATTACAGCACAGCTACTGCTTAGCAAGGAATTTGCCTCTGATGAACAAATTCTTCAATTTATACTACTACCTACTTCAATCCAAAGTAAAGCCAAAGTGTCTGAGTAACTGAATTTGAGGTAATAAAGCTTAAGAGTAGTGGGGGGAGCAGATTGCGTTCTCTTGTTGTCTGTGGAAAGCACACTTTCCCCTCTCTTTGTCCCCAGATTTCTCCTCATTGTCTGTAGGATGATAACAAACAGAGCTACGAGCAGCCCTTCCTGCCTTTAGTAGTCTGAATGACATGAGAGCACAGAAGGAGGAGGAGAGCAGATGCAGGTACTCTACTCTGTTGCCTTGCACTTCTTATGAGGTCCTGAAGACTGAGCTAGAAATCTGTTATCTCTTCTAGCCCATTTATATTCCAGTCTCCTTAAGAAACACAGGATTAGCAAACTAGGTGTATTTAAGAGTTTTGCATTAGTTCATTCATAAGACAGAGACACTGGCACTAGTATAGTGATGGCATTTACAGGAACATAATAATAATATTATACATCATGTGCTTTTCTCAGATATCTCCAGGTTTTTTTCAGTCCTACATAACTCTTACCACCTTCATTGTTACTGGTTATTTTTTCCATATAAAATACTGAAACATCGAATTGTAAAGGGTTGTCTTTTTAAATTTAAAGTACAGGATACATCACATGTACCTTGAAAATCCCTTCAGGTATTGTGATATTTACCATATCAATATCTATAACATTTACGTTCTAAAAGTGGAATTTGCTATTTACCTAGCTAGAGTGACACATGGATAAATGGTGGTCTAAAGCAGAGGTTCCCAACCACCAGGGTGTTTGGTACCTGTTCAGCTTAAGGACATTAGGTTTGTGACAGTGATGGTATAGACTTGATGTTCAACAAAGTGAAGCAAAAACAGTAAACCATGAGTAAACCATCTTGACCCCCCCCCCCCCCCCCCCCCCCCCACACACACACAAAAACACAAACATGAACTTACATGTTTGCTTTAAAACTTATTCTGTCTCACCAGCTGTGTGCGCTGTAGTGCATCAATGTAACACACAAGCATGATAATATCTCCTTAAAAAGCATTTACTGGGAAGAACGGTGTTGTATTTTCTACACAGAACCTTTAAGGGCATAAACCAAAGATCACATTCTAGATTTAACCTTTTTTTTTTTTTTTTTTTTTAAAGGAGTGGAGCTCTATGACTATCACTTTCTCCACCAACAAATCATAATCAATCACAATATCACAGTAATTGTGACTGCATTTGCAATGCCCCCATGACCCTGATCCTGCTCTCTTCCCCTTCTGCTCCCTTCTCCACCTCCCACACACCAGCCTGATTTGGGTTGCACAAATGTTGGGAATCTCTGATCTCAGGAATGCACGCTTTTATTTAATGAGATGTGGAGGAGCCAGTCCCAGAAGATGGACTCAATCCCAGCTGACCTCAGGCAAGAGGTGGGGTACAGCCTGGGCTAATCCAAACTTCAGCAACTCTTAAACAAATAGCCTATAAATATTGTCAGTGTGCACCTAATGTGTTGTTGGCAGAAATTTAAGGAATAAAAAAGCCTTATTTACTGCCAAACTTCTATTGCACTTATCTGTGCACAGTTTATCTGTCAGTTAAATTAGTCCCTGCCTATGAAAACCTTCAGAACCACTGCCTTAGATTTAACAATAGAGTCAAACACACTCACTGCTAGATGAAGCACACATGGCTGACAATGTCAGACTGAAAACGACATCTGGATATAGATGAATCCTCTTATGTTACGGCTTACAGCGGCCTTGACTCTATGAAGTCCCATAACTTATTTTCATCAGTCAGGTGGAGACACGTTCATGAAACAGAGATTAGTATCTTATACAGACGCCACTGAAGTCACAGCAGGGCAGCGATAATATCAACCAACTGCTGTGACTGCATGCATTTGAAACAAAAGTTCACATTTCAACCATAACACCCACAATGAGGGATGTATATTATGAATATTGGAGAGCTGAGATGATGAGTCACTCACTGCGGCTGCTATCCTGTCAGTGACAAGAGTACAGATATTCCCCCCTCTCTATGCTTTAATCTGATAAACTGCATCTCCTCAGGCACCTGAACCTAAAGCCAAAGCGCCTGGCTGGTGCACCTGTGAGCCCCTCAGCAATGTGTTCCAGCATGAGGGAGGGACACAGGACACTGCCCTCTCACTGCCCTCTCACTGCCCTCTCACTGCCCTCACTAAATTCTAAACTCAGTGGTATAAACATAGAAAGGAATCTTTGTGACATTCAATTAAATATACTGAAAAAAAGAATAAATTCAGACTAAAACATAGTGTGTACTGTTATTGGAAAATAATTCAATCCTGTTACCACCCCAAAAAAAAATAATTGGTGTAGTTCTTATTATCTCTTATGACAAATTTAAACAGTCATACCCTCACCAAACTTTCTCTTAATGTTAATAAAACAAACATCTTCTTACTGAGAAACCCAAAAATCCAAAATCCTCCATCCTGAAGACTCTGCCGTGGTGGAAAACCTAAAGTTACAGGTTTACCTCTGACTGTTTGTTTGACTGTCTGATATTCTTTTACAATCTGCTTTTTATTAGGTGTAGATCGTGTGGAATGTCGGTCGTAGAAGTCCTTGTGGATGAGGTGTCACTATATAAACGAATGCATTAATATACTTGTTATGTACCCTGCACCTGAAATAAGCCATGCTGTTATGGAAAACCAATCAACACATCTGGCTAGTTAGATTCATGAATTCAACAGCACTGTGCTGCCAAAAATATGTCATGTAGCTCATTGGACCTAACAAACACTGTAGCCCCAAGTCACAATGAAGTACAACAGTCTAACCTGTAATTACACTGAATTACTGAATTGGTGTGGGGTATAGGTAATGGTTTGGTAGAAGTGTGAAGATTTATGGAGATACTCAAAAGGACTGCAGATTTATTATTAGAGGTTCTTAACGTAAATCCTGAAGATTTATTGGACAATACAACGACAAAGTTTTTTTTTTTTTTATCTAGTCACACACTGACTTCCAAAAGCAAATTCCCAGACAGTATAACAGTGTAATGAATGGGGTTAATTTTCATTTTGGCATATCACTATAGACAATTGCATTTACATTCTGTACTGTAATGATCATACTCAAGTGTAGCAATGCATGGCGCAAACTGTAAACATTTCATCCCAGAATATTACCATTTATAAAGGGTGATTGGGTACATAGAGTGATGAAGGACAATAAAAACAAAAAAAAAAAAAGCCAAACCAAACTGAGAGACTCTTACCCCCAAATCATAAGTTCTGTATAACAGGCAAAAGGTGCTTTAAGAAAGCAATTTATGGGTGTGTACAATTTTGCAACCAGGTGATTTTGCAACCAAGTATTTTCTTGTTCATCGTAAATTGTTTCTTCTATTTTCTCACTTTAATTTAGTTGGTTGCTATAACACATTAAACGTGAAAAATGATCTAACATGATTTATATTGGTTTAATCACAAACACCTGCAATTTTAACAGGGGTATGTTAACTTTGTATATCCATTGTACAGTGGGGAAATTAAAGCTCTTGCCTTTTTAGTGCTTTCATTCTGTTTGCCTCCCATTCTATAATTATATTTAAGCATTTTACTCAGACCACACCTCTGGACTCCCCCTGTCACTAATTAACACTGAGTCACAACTCAAATCTGTTATCTGCCCTGGATTACTCATTTCTGCTGCCAAAACTTAACTTTAATGTCAATCAAGCAGAACAGTAAGAGCCGGAAGCCGGTTTCTACTACACACGCCTTCCTGTGATGTCTTCTGCGTGTTTTCATTCCAGGGAGGAAACTCACAGTTCATGCTTGTCTCCTCTGCTCTGCCCAAGGCTAAAGGAAAGAGCATTTTATCAGCTCGCTAAATGTAATCTGGACTGCTATTTTTGTGAAATGCAACATTCCAGAATTTCAAATCACCAGTGAGACAGACATCATTTTCAGCTGAAACTAATTCCCATTTCCTCATAATAAACAGTATTTAAGATCAGATTTTAATTAAAGGAAACCATTACTGCAAGCAGTAAGTTTTTAAGTTTACATTTAATCTACATGAACAAACAAATTACACTCTCCTTTGGGTAAAAATCCCTGAAGTTATTTGACTTATTCTTGGACTTTGTGCCTCATGGTGGAATAAGTTCCTCATGCCTGGTGTTTTCTACCAGGAACTAATGACAGCTCACATGACTAACATAACTGAACATCATCCTCCCTCTCACATTACCTCAGTGCTGTCAGCAGGTTTATACCTAGCTACCATTTGCACATGGTGTCCATGGTGATGGACAGAAAAGCTATCAGCAGGCTAATACAGCCAACAGAGCTCCCACTTAGAGCAGATACATGGACAGTGTGAAATTTGCTGTCCCTATATGGTCAGAGGCCATGCTGTTCCAGAAACTAGAGTATGACTATGACCTGTGCTGCTCAATAAACAGTTGAGGAGATGGATGTCAGTGTCAGGGATGGTGATATTAGCTGGCATGCTGAGTAGCCAAGTCTACACACATGGCCTTGGATAGTCCACAACTGTTATCCATGATTTCTAAAGACTAATACCCTACACCCACAGACATTCGTCAAATAAACAAGAGTGCTTGCCGAAGGTAGCGCCAGTGGCCGTTACTATAAGATAGAAAGCTTTCAACAGTTACCGACATCTGAAACATTGACATTCTGGATGTGCCAAATAAAAATGGCAATTATAGTAATGTAAGCATTATAGATGGATGGACATATCTGCAGTAGCCATTTTATCCTGGTCAGGGTTCAGAGTGGATCTGAAGCCAATCCCAGAAACCCCGAAGGCATTACTTACACACTCGTCACACTTGTTCACAACTAAGAGAATTTTACCGTAGGTTAACCTCTTCGTTTTTGGAAAGTTGGAGAAACCAGAAAATCCAGAATTAAGCCATGTGAACACAGAGAGAATATAGACAAGACCTCCGCAGTTTATCAAACAGGTGACCCTGGAGCTGTGAGGTGACATTGCTACACTGCACCACCATGCTCTCTAATGATATGGTTATGAAACTAATTTATTATTATTATTATTATTATTATTATTATTATTATTATTATTATTATTATTATTATTAATCTTATTAAAAATATGCCCAGAATATATTGTACTCCTTTATATTTACAGAACAGCTTTTGAAAATTAATATAAAATGCAGCATTTTGTCCGAAACCTTTCCTTTAAATTTGCTAAGGAATAATTAAACAAACCACTGAACCTTTTTTTTTTTTTTTTTTTTTTTTTTTAGCAATTTTGCACCTTCATTCCAAGTATGGTAGACTTTGTGTGATTGATAAAAAATACATATATATACCTAAATAATAGCATTTAATTAAATAGATATTAACATATAAAGGATACTTTCAAAGCAAAGTACTATGGTTAGTGTATTAAGCATATCTTCATTATATTACACAGATAAAAACTGCATTAAGTTGACTTACAGGTATACTTTTTGTAGTATATAAAGTAATACAACTTAGTATTCTTTGTTTACATAAGTACTTATAAAACAATATTATATATATAAATTATATAGTACACCCTTATATTGTACTATAAACATTAAAACATGTACTAAAGTATACTATATTTTCATAAGTGATACATGATTCACAAAAACACTAGGGCTTTTTTTTTTTAAGGGGACATGAAGAGCAGCAGTTATTTATGTTTAGGACCCTGACAGAGAGGAACTGGGCTGGAAGTGGCAGAGAACACTTTCAGACTCATACCCAGCGTGCCAGTAAAAATGACAGGAAACTGTACGCCCAAGGAACATCTCGGAAAATAAAAGATGCGTGTGTGTGTGTGCGTGTGAGAGAGAGAGAGAGAGAGAGAGAGAGAGAGAGAGAGAGAAACCCCCTCTTTAGTTTGACAGTTCATTTCATGACTGAACAAATGAATAAATGACTCACAATATGTCAACAACTAACAATAACTAAACTAAACATGCAGACAGACTCAAATGAAGTCTGACCACTAAATTAATGATTTGAAAGATCCAGTTACTCAACCTAAAAGATGCCAGTTTTTACACTTATTCATTTACTTTTAACAAAATTGACATAGGATAAAAGACAATACAGCATTAGAGCAGTTGAGTATTAACAGCAGCTCTCTGATGGTCCAGGCTTTAGTGCACTGCTGTTGAGAAACCATTGCTCCAGTCTGCCAAATGAAACCCTGCATTCATCTTCTAAAAGCTATGTTTTTGACCTTGGTCCATTTGTCTAGGTCAGAAATACTATACACGACAGTCAATGCGCAAAAACTGCCACTTTAGCTTACAAATCTGCAATCTGTAAAAATTGCAGGGTAGACGCCGTACGAAGTGTCTCTTTAAGGGTACATTTTACACCCATCAGTGATGACTGAAGTCTAATCAGTGCAAGCAAGTAGCACTTATAGCCATGAGCCACATAGTTTAAAACAAGGCAGATTACTTTGTAGGTCTCTTACATTCTCTGTATTTGTTAAACAGTCTCTTATAGAGAGCACTGAAAAAGTAAATTGCACGTTAAGGGATAGTCCGCGCTGTAAACTAATTTGAACCTCCTTATTCTCAAGCCTTAATTTATGACTGAGTTTTAAAATACATTTATAGGTATTATAGAGGTGTTTTTTATAACGTTCAATGATGCATTTGCATGCTAGTAGGTTGATAAAGTTTCAAACCACTGTGCAAAAAATCCGAACTGTGCATGTAATGAAAATTCACTGTTATAGCCTTGAATGAAGAAGCAGCCACAACAGCGACATTATCGTGTTCTGGGAGGAAGTCGTCTCAGAGACCACGCTGACCTCTGATTGTCCATCAAAAGACACCTGGGAAGCTACAGGAGCTGTTTGTTCCATGCGGCTCCTGTGACACTTTTGTGTGGACAGCGTTAGCATTTCTCACAGGATGTGAGGCTAGGTGGAGCAGCATTCAGGATGAGCCATTAAAGGTGTCGATGCTAGTTTAGTCAGACCTCCTGTTGACTCCTCAAATAGCAAGAAAGGTTCTCAAGGAAAAAAAACAAACAATAGGAGTGCTCCTCTCTCTGCACTGTTGGGTATTCAATTAAAACAAGCACAGCTTTACTAAGTCAGAGTTCTGTACCTTTAGAGGATCATAAGCGTTAACATTTCCCAAAATCTTATCATGTTCGATCATATTGTCTCCTAAATACATCCCAAGTGTATGAAAATTATGACTCTTTTTAAATATGCCTTTTGCTGCCTCTGCAGTTCACTGATTACTCATTAATATTCATAAAATAGATTATGCTCATTAATATTCATTAGCTTGTGCATTAAGTGTTGCATTTCATACAAGCAGACATCATCTATGAAATCAGTCTTTTGTAATCTGTTGCTGAGCATGCAGATTAAGGATTTCTCACAGATCCATGAAATAATTACTGGATACGCTTGCAGTCAAAGCAACACGGGTGTGTTTGCTATGCTTCCTGAAAGAAATATAAGCAAATGGTTTGTTATCGAGTTAAGAGGTTTACTGGCTCCAATGCAACAGTTTTCTTAGAAGTTCTCTTCAGACTCTTAGCATTTAAGTTTGCGTCATTGTGCATACTAACAATAAAAGCATTCTCTTTTCATAATAGACACTACATTATGCATTGTTCCAATTTGCATATCAGTTTACTTATAAGTAAATTAAAATAGTGCAAAAACACTTAATATTGTCATGTCCGCTTCTCCTCCCTGACGCTCGGACTCACCAGAAACTAGTCCTAGGAGGGAAGAGTCTGTGTAAGGTTTGGTCTGTCTGTGTGTGTACTGTGAGTGCGTCCCTTTAAGAAGTCTCCTAGTCACTTCTGGGTGGTGTCGTGTGTTGGGTAAGGCTTCACACTCCCCAGTGTGTTTATTATCTCTCTCCGTTCATTGATTTATTAATCTAATTGTTCTAATTCTTCCCCTTATTTAAACAAGACTGACCCACTCCTTCGTGTCTGTTCTCCATCATACTTACCACATGTCTCTCTGTTTCCTCGCCAGTTGTAGACTACATGCGTGTGCTTCAGCCTCCGCCAGCCGGGCTACGAGACAGAGCTACAGCCATCAGCTAAGCTAAGCTAAGCTACTTCCTTGAACTAGCTACCCTACGGCTGGAGCCGTGCTCAAACTTCTACAGCTAAGTTTGCTGTTTGTTTCTGTTTACCTTCTTCGCCCCGTGGGGCTCCATGAACATTGGACTTTCAGTTGTTTTTTCCCTAAGGATTATGAACATTGGACTGTTGGAATTTCAGTTTGTTTTTCCCTCTCTGCTGTCAGCCCGGCTGGACGCCTGCATGCTGCCTTTGTTTTCCTTTTTCCCTCGTATTTTTGCCTTTGGCCCTACTCCTCTTTTCTAAATAAAACCTCAGTTTTGCATCACTCCTGCTTCTGTGTCCTCCTCCTCAGATAATCATGACAGAAAAATGGACCACATTCTTGGACGCAGCAGGAGAGGAGGCCCCCTAAGTCATCTCTTCGCCCAACAACAAATCCAGCTGGATCAACTCTCCCGGGTCGTCTCCGAACTGGTCGTGTACATATGCTCACCTACGCCACCACTACGGCCCCTGCGCCGGTACCTTTGCCGGGCCCTGTGCCATCCCCTGCGGGCTCTCCAACGCACACTCCTGTTCACCATCATATTTCTCTACCTGAGTGCTATGCCGGCGACCCAGCAGGGTGCTGCAAATTCCTTCTGGCATGCTAACTCTACTTTGAGAAGTTTCCGGAGATGGCCCAGCGGCAAAACATTTGCTTCCTGATCCAGAGGCTCACTTTGCGGGCTCACGATTGGGCAGTGGCCTTCTGAAGAATCGTGTTCAACCACCCGGACCCGAGCCAGTCTAGTGGTCGTTGTCTTCTCCATTTGCGTCAGGGCCGGCAAACTGCCACAGAATATGTCATCCTGTTTCGGGTCCTTGCCTCGGGAGCTGGGTGGGACGAGCCGGAGCTGATTGAGATTTTCCGTGAGGGATTAAACCCGGCCCTGCAGAAAAAGCTGGCCTGCTGCGACGAGGGACTGGACCTTAATGGCATTATGCACCTCGCCACACAGCTCGATCACCACCTCCGGGCCAAACAGGGACGGCCCTCGACACGCGGCTCATCTCCTCCTCCTTTAGGAGCTAAATATTCCTCCTTTTCACACCGAACAGATTTCTCTCCTCATCCCCAAACATGCACAACCAGCCATAGTTTTGGGTCTTCCTTGGTTGCATACCCACAATCCATCAATCGTTTGGTGCACTGCCTAAATTACCACTTGGTCTCCATCTTGTAACCCCCCCATCTCACATGTCCTATTTCCGTGCACACTACTACGGTTGAAAGTCTGAATGCGCGTCGGCCGGTAAACTTACCCAAACCTTATAGAGGGCTAACTGAGGTATTCAGTATTCTAAGGCCGCTCATCTCCCGCCTCACTGACCGTGGGACTGTGTGATCTGGCACTACACCTCCTCGGTCACAAGTCTATCCCTTGTCTGATGTGGAAACCCAGGCAATGGAGGACTACGTAGCCGAGGCCCTCTGGCAGGGGGCGATCAGCAGGTCCATGTCTCCCGCCTTGCACACATATTTGTGACTCTCCTGTCATGTGTCTCCTCTCAGGCCTGTGGTCTGAGGTCTGTTGGACAGGGAAGATGCAGACGAGGTCGGGGGGTGCCCCCGCCTACCGAGTTCGCCAGCTGCTCGACTTCCAGAGGTGGCGGGGCCTCTTACAATACCTGGTGGACTGGGAGGATTATGGTCCTGAGGAAAGGAGCTGGGTCCCGGCCTGGGACGTCCTCATTGAGGACTTCCACCGGTCCCGGACAGATTGCCTGGCCACCCGACCTTGGGGACAACCCCCACATCAGACGCGGCTGCCCTTGGGGCCTACTCGGACGGTGGAACGCCCCCGCCCCCCTCGGAGTCTGGTTCTGGGGGGGGGTAACTGTGATGTCCGCTTCTCCTCCCCGACGCTCGGACTCCCCAGAATACTAGTCCTGGGAGGGACAAGTCTGCGTAAGGTTTGGTCTGTCTGTGTGTATGTCCCTTTAAGAGGTCCCCTAATCACTTCCAGGTGGTGTCGCGTGTTGGGTAAGGCTTCACATTCACGGTGTGTTTATTATCTTTCCCCGTTCATTGGTACATTTATCTAATTGTTCTAATTCTTCCCCTTATTTAAGCCAGACTGACCCGCTGATTAGTGTCCGTTCTCCATCATACTTACCGCATGTCTCTCTGTTTCCTCACCAGTTGTAGACTACATGCGTGTGCTTCAGCCGCCGCCAGCCAGGCTACGAGACAGCTAAGCTACTTCCGCGAACTAGCTACCGTATGGCCGGAGCCGCGCTCAAGCGAAGCTGCTCTGCAAGCCGGAGCTCCGCTATCGCTGAGGCGACGCTAGACACTAATCGCTATGCTACGTGCTAAGCTACACTGACGCGGAGGCTTCTCTTGTATTGACTCTTCCTCTACAGCTAAGTTTGCTGTTTGTTTCTGTTTACCTTCTCCGCCCCGCTGGGCTCCGTGAACAATGGATTATTGGACTTTCAGTTGGTTTTTTTCCCTGAGGATTATGAACATTGGACTGTTGGAATTTCAGTTCGTTTTTCCCTCAGGATTATTCTCTCTGCCGTCAGCCGGTTTTCCTTTTTCCCTTGTATTTTTGCCTTTGGCCTTTTTCCTCTTTTCTTAATAAAACCTCGGGTTTTGCATCACTTCTGCTTCTGTGTCCTCCTCCTCAGATAATCATGACAAATATAGTAGATTGACCAGCTACTTAGAACAATAGTATGCACTTTGGGACATAGCCTGTGTGACAGCTACGTGAGAAATAGGCAGAAACTACATTAGTTACAGATTTCACATTTTCTCAGCGAGAAAAATGTGATTTTTTTTATATGGTGCCTTAAAATCGGTCAGTTCAAATTGTTGTAGGAATGTTGTACACAAATGTTGTTAAAAATTAAAATGAAGTGAAGTTCTTGAGAAATCTGTTCTTCCTCTCTTTAAAACTTTTAGAGAGTGCTGACCCAAATCATAACACAACAAATGTGTATCTGTTAATGCAGCTAGAACTGCTAGAGCAAAAGTGTGGAGACTTTAATGCAGGCAAACAAGCTTCAGCCTGTCAGTGCACACAGTGTGTGTGTGTGTGTGTATGTGTGTGTGTGTGTGTGTGTGTGTAAGACTTAATTACACATAGAGAACATTAGCCCTTGGGCTGTAGTAACTGTGAGGTTTGAGGTTGAGGGGAGAGGAGAGGAGTTGAAAATATACAAATGTGTGCCTGCTCCTACTTCATGCCTCTTAACAGCTATTTGTGTGTGTGTGTGTGTGTGTGTGTGTGCCATACATACATTGGGTGGAAACAAGCCCTTGCATGACACCCTATCTGTGTTGACAGTAAACTCATCAGTGTAGTGTTACCGTGTGCTCCTGGGCACTGATGCCAGCTCGGCTTCTGTCTGATCTTAATTCCAGCATGCTGCATAATTCCACACTCGTATCTCTTTCATGCAGCTCTGTCCTGAAATCCTAGCTCAACACCTAATTACACTTTTTTTCTGATGAAGACCTCAGAACAGGTTGAGTTGGCATCTAAGCTAACTTAGGCACACACACATCCTCTCTGCACTCCACTGGTTAGTTTTCTTAACTAAACCCTGTTGATACAGCCCCATATCCTGTATCTCATATCCTGTAAGGCCCTGATGTCTTGTCCCAAACCACACAGACACACTGTCTCTCTTCTTCAAGCTAAATTAATGCCACCACTACACCCTGATAGTCTTAGGCTGCCCAATATAAACAAATGAAGAAAAACAGAGATTGTAGGAACGACAAAGACAGAGAGGGCATCAGTGACATATCTGAACTGGCTAAGATATGATAACTTCTGCTTTTGTTTAGTCAGCCTGTGATTTTGGGGACTGAAGCTTGTTTGGGTGGGAATAGAGAGGGTTGTGCTTGTGAATATATGCTTCTCAAGTCATTTGAGAGATTTACTATACAGAGTGGAAGGAAAAGATCTGGAAAAGAGGAAGAAAGTTTATAATAGTTTGTTGTTTTTTTATCCTCCACACATTGAACCAAGGTCATGCAGAAGCCTATTGTGTGACACATAATCATATGCGGCGCCAAGTGGCACATTTCCACACAGGGAACTAAACAGTTACGGATATACTCTGTCTGTGAATAAGGGCATATCTCTACCACTGGATCCTTTTCCAGAACCCAGATTTATTTTTAATTTTTTCTGGAAGGTTAGATAAATTTCCACAAAAAAAAAGCAAGCCAGTTCTTCCTTATCATGCAGCTACTGACCTTAGAGGGTGAGCACTAAGGCTAGTGTTATACATTCTGCATCCTTTCACAAATATTTGCGTAAATCCGGGTACCTATGGGTCTACGTGATGAACATTTTGTCATCAGAGGGTGTACATGGTGCAGACGTCTGTGTACCCTCCAATTTGCAACCATTACACAGAGAACCACTATACAGCAGGTCGGTAATGCCGGTAACATATGGAACACGTCCTCCAAGCAGACTCCAAGTGGACAAGAAAGTAGCAATAATTAGAACAACTACACATCCTTGGTGTCCGCAGCTGTCCGTGTACACATCCACCAAGGCGCATGACACATGCTTCCTCCGAGACATGTGAAGCCAGCTAACTGCATCTTTTCGAACTGCTGCTCATGCTACATCACAGGGCAGCATAATGCATAATGTAGATAGGAAAGCCCTATCCACCCTCTTTTCGCATGCATGAGATCACAGATTCCCACAATAGTTAAAGCCACTCAGATTTAAAGGGGAGAGAAATTATGCCATTCCTCCATCCCAGAGAGCACAGCAATCTCCAGACAAAATGGTGACCTATTCTGTTTCCTATAACTCTAGAACTATTCCATAAACTCTTTTAGTTCTTCTTTCAATATAGGTGCTTTTCCACAGCACAGGAACTACATGGGTATAGCTTGTCGTTACTAACTAGAGGTCGACCGATTTATCGGTTTTGCCGATTAATCGGTACCAATAGTTGATTCCCGGTACTATCGGTTATCGGCAAAAATCCACGGTGATAGTTTTTCCGGGTTGCGTCAGAGCTGAAGCGGCTGAGAACGATCCGTTGTCCTTATACAGTGCGAGAGCCAACATATCTATAGCTAATTAAACATGTCTTTAATTTACCACTTTCACGGAGCGCCGGCCGGACCTCGGCCACGCCCCCCCGCCGACTCGCCTGCTCTCAGCGTGCGCCGCACTGCGAGCGGACGAGACACACCTGCGTCTCATCTGGGCTCATCAGAGCTCGGATAAGAGGCGCACGAGCACGCCGGGCGGCGCTTGGCATTTGTGTGTCTTTAGACTATGGATTGTCGCCCGCCTTCACCAAATCTGTGTCCTCATCTCCTCGCCTTCTTCATCGGCTCGGCTTTCCTCAGCTTAGTTTAGTCGCGCCGTGTGTTATCGGCACCGTTTTATTTCCGGGTTTTTTCCCGAACCATATGCCTGTGTTTGCCTTCCTGATTACTTCAGTTGTGTACTATCTGCAGCGCTTAATAAATCTCACGTTTTGTTCTCACGTCCGCTTCTCTCTGTGATCTGTGACCTGGTTAAAATTGAATGTAATGGGACATGGGTAAATACTTAAACCGGGTTGCTTTTACAGAAGTGAGGGTTCAAAAACGCAGTCAGGTTCAATCAGGTGTTGTTGCTGGCATGTTGCTCATTGTAAGCAGCAAAAAAAAAAGGGCTAACCGACTTAAAAAGTCATGTGTGTGTTGTATTAATGTTACAGTGACCTCCACACAACTAATCAAACACAATTATGATCAAAGGATTCAGCATACAGTATCTCGTCATGTTAGTGTGCTTTTACAGCACACTGAAGTGTCAGATCAGTTGCTCTGCTTTATGTTTATGCAGTGGAAATGCAAACCTGGTTTTGTGTGGTTCTCTTTCTGGGAAGTTTTGGAACACTTCCTAACACAGTTCCTCTTATTTAATATGCCTTTACAGTGTTCCTGGCTTATGTTTCCACTGCACTGCAGGACTATAATTTACAGCAACATTAACTGATGCAAACTGACCAACGGTTACAACATTTCAGTAGATATTACCACATGTGTACAAACAAAGCTTTTGTAGAAACACACTGATATAAAACTTCAGAAGAGCCAGAAGGATCCTCTTTTAGACGATCACTAGGTTTATGGACCAATTAGCAATGTTCAGTACAAGCACCTACCAATTCAAAAACCGTTCCTAAAAAAGGTAACTTCAGTGGAAACACATATAGCCTTTAGTTCTTAGGTGGGGATGGATAAATGTGTTGGCCTGATGGTGACACTGACCTCTTTTGGTCTCTCTCTCCTGCAAAACCTGGATGCTTGAGAGGATGTGGATTCGATGGAGTCGACTGTGAACCCCCAACTCCAACAAGTCCATCTCTGTCATGTGCACCAGGTCCTACAGGGAACATATGGATGGTATGGGGTTATTGAAGTCTACCTGGCACCATGCACCACTTACAACTGATCACTGTCATTGACACTGCAAAATAAGCGAGTTAAGCCAGTAGTCTGTCATTACTTCCACGTGTCCTGCCTCTCTGGCTTTGATTGAACTCCAACAACAGTAAATTCTTGCTGCCTGCGATAAGGAAAAAAGGTCGCTGCTTTGTTTATGAAATGCTCTGACTATCTTTGTTCTCTGGTGAGACAAAACAAGATGAGTTTTTTTAGATGGTTAACGTTTTTCTTTTTACAGCACACATGCCTTAACTGCTCAGGTTCTCACACTCGTACACAACTATACACTCTTGGTTTAAATGACGAATTTTGAAGTATACTAACCTTTTTAAGGTTAATTTTTAATACAAATTATAAGTCTAAAGAGTCTTGTCATTTTAATTAGGTGATTCCTACAAGCTTAAGTACATCATAACACTACGTGTGAAAACAATTGCACTTGGTCCCATGCTGTCTTTATAGCTTTTATCGCAGCAAAATCGTGCAGTGAGCTGTAGGTGCTGTTGATCTTACGCTGGAGAAACAGACTTATGCTGCATTAGCCTCATTGTACATCTTATCTCACAAGCCCCATGAGTCCCATCACAACCCAGCTGAATCATTTTCCCCCTCTCATCATGTTCTATTCCCACCCCCAGGCTTTTTTGGTTACAAAAAGAAAGACAGAAGGAGCAGATAGTGTGCTGTGCTGGTAAGGGTATATTGTGTAAAGGCTTTCTTCCAAGATCACAGCTGAATTTAAAAAGCGATTATTAAAACCAGCTGCAGTCCAGATTGCAACTCACACTGTTTCTGTGAAATCAACTCTGATAAAAGACACTTCAAACACACTGGACAATGAAAAGTTTTTTTTACTGCCTTTTAATCTATCATAAAAATATGCAAAGTCAATCCACCAGCTAGTTTGATGATTACTCTTGATATTTCCATAATTGCAAGCTTTTACAGTGTTTCTTTCAAATATGTATGAGTATAGTAATGTACTACTGTAGTGTACTAATGTACTAATAATATGCATTAGTATAATTCTGGGGTATTTATACTTTGCTTAAATTGAATACTTCAATTTAGTATTTAAAATATCAAGAATCTGATGTATGATAGCATGATGACCTCATGCTACATAACGTACTTACAGCTACATATACACTATATGGACAAAAGTTTGTGGACGCCTGACCATAAAACTCATATGAGCTTTGTTAAACATCCCAGTTCAGTGTTAGTCCCTTTGCCGTTATAATAAGCTCTATTACTCTGGGAAGACGTTCCACTAGATTTTGGAGCATGTCTGGGGGAATTTGTGTCCATTCACCACATGAGCGTTAGTGAGGTCAGGCACTGATGTTGAGTGGAGAGGAGGCCTGGGGTGCAGTCTGCATTTCAGTTCATCACAATGGTGTTCATTGTTCTGAAGTCAGGGCTCTGTGTAGACCACTCAATTTCTTTCACACCAACCTCAGTGTACCCTGTCTTCATTGAGCTCGAAACATTGTGCACAGGGGCATTGTGATGCTGGAACAGGTTTGGGCCTCTTAGTCCCAGTGAAGGGAAATTGTAATGATACAGCATACAACAACATCCTAAACAATTGTGTGCTTCCAACTTTGTGGCAACAGTTTGGAGAAGAACCATATCCTGGCGTCATGGTCAGGTGTCCACAAACTTTTGTCCACATAGTGTATGTATTGCATTATAGCTATCTGTGGGCCACTGGACTGCACTCTCAAACCTCAGGATATATGTTGGAGAAAGCAAAAACTCATGCAAAATATGCAAAGTGTCTTCATTGTTTCCATAGGACACATCAATTCTATCTAATTTGAAAAAGCATGTTTTGCTAATTTGCTAAAATCACATGGCTATATTTAACTATGGAAGTTACCTTTGCTAATGGCAGGTTAGTATCGATTCCAGTAGCCAACATAATTGGCTAGTTAATAGAAAATACTGATTATGTACAATTTTTGTTTTCTTTTTTTACATTTCATTAGCAATCTGCATAGTGTCAGTCATCCATTTAGCCAGGATACTTATAAAGACTGAATGATGTTTTCAGGAATAAAAACAGCTCAGTTGCATAAAGCAGTTTTAGATAAGTAATAAAAGTTATTTTTCACATTTCATCAGTCACTTTTTATTATCTGTTTTATTTAAAGGTAACAACTTTGAGTAAGATTTTGATGCATGATTTATACTTTTAGCTAAGTTTAATTTCTCACTACTTTCCTCAAATCCTGTACTGAATGTACATGTGTGAATGTGTAATTGATGTGTGTTTGTTACAACTTGAAGTGTTCAAGATGAAGAAGACTGCTTAGACAGACTGAGCATTTCAGTATGCGGTCAAAGTTTGATACTTCCCAGTTACTGTTTAGTTCATTAGCAGCAGCAAGCCAGCACTCGTTAATGCTGGACTTATCACAGGCCAAGCTACGACCTTGTCATGATCAGTCTTTACTCCAAATTGCTTGTTCAGATTCTCGAACCTAAACAAGACATGGTAATACATTAGCTTACAGTTATCACTTTCGCTTTGCTATCAATCTGCTGGAATGTCTTCTTCTCTTCTTCTCTTCTTATCTTACATGGCCTTCTCCCTCTTGTCTTAACCGTTTAGCGGCTGCTGTATGATTTTCCACAAGAAATATGTTAGCAAAGAAATCTTTGCCATGCAACTGCATACTTCAGTTCTTTTTTATCTTTCTGTATTACAGTGTAGTTTGTTGGCAACACTGGTGCTGTTAACTACCATACTAGTATTTATTTAGTGCTATCTCTCCAGCACTATTGACATCGGAAGCAAAAGTTTTTAACAAGTTAACAAATTGCATCGTGCTATTAAGCCCAGTAGCTAAATGTGCTAGCAAGATACTGCTACTTTATTGTGTATTTAAAACCAGGAGACAATTTTGCTAGTGCAAAACAGTACGCATTCTTGCACATGCCCAGGTGAAAGCAGCATCTGGCTTTCTTCTTTCTCTCTGTCTGCTTCCTGCGGTAATGGATTAGTAATGGGCATTAGTGCGTAGCGTCTTGCGGGTTCTGCTATGTGGTGATGCAGATTCATTACAGAACCGATAAGAAGTCCATAAAATCAGCAATGCTTCTATCTTAACAAACAGCAGCATAAAAGTACAGAACTGGACTCTTAATTTGCCGTTGAGTAGAAGCTTTTCATTTAAATTGTAAGTTAGCTGTGACTGAAAAATTCTCTCTTTGATGCTCTGTGAATACATTTTGGTGAGGAAGGTTATTCAGAGTTTACTGTAAATTGTTGATGTGAGAAAATATTTTTTTATGAGGCCACCTGGTGCCCAGTGTAAATATGGACATACTGTACTGTGTTTCAAGATTCAAGATTATTTACTCGTCACATACATAGTTATACAAGTACAAAATATTGAAATGTACCCTAAGCGACTGTGCAAATCAAAAATAGAGTAACGTATAAAGTCCACAAGCTAAAAATCTGACAATAAACTAAAAGAACAAAAGTTAAGGATAAAGTATATACATAAAATAGAAATAGTTCTAATAAAGAAAATATTTGTAAGGTTTAAAAATAACTGTACATGCACATTATTGTAGAACTGTGTATTTGGAGTGCAATGCGCCTTGTTGTAAAAAGAACAAAAACACATACAGTTCTTAAGGCGGGCATATATATAAGTATATATATGTATAAATATAAGCAGAACGGACATGTAATTACAAATTGTCAAATGCAACAGGCTGGTGACAGGTAAAAGTGTTAAGTCTTATGACGTGAGGATAAAAGCTCCTATTGAGTCTTTCTGTTTTTTCCATAACACTCCTAAAACATCTGCCTGATTTCAGCAGCTCAAACAGACAGTTACTAGGATGAGACGAGGCTCTGATTATCCTGATAGCTCTGCTCCGGCATCTCCTGGTGAAAATGTCCTGCAGAGACGGTAGAGAAGATCTGGTACAGAGCTCTGCTGCCCGAATCACTCTCTGGAGTCCCTTTATGTCCTGTGCACAGCTGTTACCATACCAGGATGTGATGGTCTGGGTCAGGACGTTTTCCACAGTGTTTTTGTGTGTGCGTGTGTGTGTGTGTGTGTTTGGTGGCCAGGTGGTACAGGCTAATGCATACATCAAAATTCAAAATGCTTAACCTCTGCATTTATCTGAAGCCTTTTAAAAGAAATAGAAGAAGAGTTTACGTCTCCCTTCAGCGCTACCTGACAGAAGGGACATAACATTCCTTTTTAAAAAAAAAACAACAACAGTGGCATTTGTCAAAAATGAGAAGTAATGGTAAAATATGGGTTGTATTGACTAGTGTCAGTGACTAACTGGAAAGAACAGACAGCGGCTGACAGATATTACCTCTCCTGCTAAAAGTAGCCCTCTGACTCAGACACTGAGGAACCAATAGTACTGAGTGAGCCATCTTTTAGAATTTCCTAAGGGTTAAAAAAAAAAAGGTTCCTTCTTTTTTGTCCAAAACCCATGACACAATGCAAGGGCCAAAGCACATGCCAGACCTTACGTGTTTGCCTGTTTTCACAATTGCACTAAATCTGTTGACTTATTTCCATTTGCAATGTCACACTAATTTACTAAAAATGTGTAGGCTGATGTAGGATACAGTAAGTGATGTCCTTCAAGTGAGCAAAGGCTTAACCATTTTCTGTTTATCTTAATGAATATGCAATACGTATCTAAAAATGAAAAGTAGGCGAAAGTTAGGCAGTGTCAATAGATTTATTTTGGCATGTGATTTACAAAACCAAATTAATTACTAATTATTTGAAATACCCCCCTTTATTTCTTTATATAAACCAAGTTTAAGTGTTGCTCTCTAGTTTGCTCATGATGTCAGCATGGTCCCTAATTATTTTTTGCAATTGATCAGTCTGTACATTACAGATTAGCAGCATTTATCTAGGAAATTTTGGTTGAGCATGAAGGCTATTTTGTGTGGTCTTGCGTTTTCTCTTCAAGTATGAAAACATCCTATGATCTAACGACTATGAAAACCAACAGCATATGATTTTCTTTCACATTAATGTAACAGCAATTATCCATTCAATATGACTCTCCTTCTTAGGCCTAAGCGTGAACCTCTCCTCCTACTTCAAGACCTGACACTGCCAAGACAAACAAACTCATTGAACAAGAACACTTGTGCTTTTGTCTCAATGATGGCTGGGAAGAATGAGCTCTTAACGCAGCGAATGCCAAAAAGGAGCAGTAAAGCATGTGTTTGTGTGTGGCCGTATGTGTCGGTACGTGTGTGAGTGCACAAGATGAGGTTGGCCAATCCTGCTGCCTGCTACTGTTTACGATCTCTGGATGACTCCATCATCACAACAGCACATTCCAACAGTGAGTAAGAGTTCACTTTACAGGTTAAGCTCAGGGCTATGGTGAGATGAATGAAGATTAAGCAGACAAGCAAAATGACATTCAAAACATGTCTGTCAGTCTTAAGTGTTGGCTGCTGATGGACTTGATGACGTTGAACAAAGTCTTGCTGTCAGATTTCACTCATTCTGGGGTAAGATAGTTCAAAGCTCTCTAGACCTCTGCAGAGTCTGGTTGTAAATAATAAACCCTTGTAAAGATAGCATTCCCTAGCCTGGCTACGTGCGTGCCTGTTTGCGTGCGATTTGGATGGAGAGATAGGACCTTCCAGCTCTCCAGTTTTTGTGAAATCTGCTAGTGTTTATGATCTCTAGATAGATCCATTCCAACTCAATCCCACATACAGTATAATTCAGAGAGAACATGTTGAATTTAGGCAGAAAAGAAGTTGTTACAGTCACACCCTTACAGAAAATTACAGGAACTAAATGATTTTGTGATGTGAAGCCAGAAATCAAGATAAAAACATGGCAATTTTTTTTGTTTATTATGACCTTAAAACTATCAAAAGTCACATTAAAATCTAATTATTAGGAAAAATTATTCTAATAGAAAAATACCACCCTGATTGCAAAAGCACTAATACACTGTGGTAGCACCCTCTGAATTTACATTACATTACATCAGTACATATTTGTAAAGAAGTCTCTATTTATAGGATACCTGGAATTTTCTCCTGCTATTTCCTCAACAAAAAAAAAAAAAAAAGAAAATTGTTCCTTTGCAATGCCAAGCAATTGTGTCATTCTGCATTTTTTTCTAATGGGAGCTGGTAATTATCCCATCTACATTACAAGAGACCCTGTCCCAGCTAAAGAGAAAGCAGCCAGAAAGCATGATGCTGCCACCACCATGCCTCACAGTAGGTATTGAGTATGGTATTCTTTTAATGATGATTGAGTATGGTATTCTTTTTTTTTTTTTTTTACCAACATATATTTTAGGCCCTGTTCACACCTGGCATTGACATGCATCCTGGGTAAGTGGTCAGCAGTAAGTACAGGTGGAAATGGGGTCAACTGTGTCTCGAGGACATGTGATCCGACCATTCAAACCACATTTTTTTTTCACGGAGTGCATATGGCCACACCACATTTGTAGTGTGAACCTGAAAGTGTCTGGATGCATCTCGGAAACAATAAAATACATAATCATTGCGAGAGAGTGCGATCAAAAAGTGTAAAGTACGTAATCCTTGCGGGACCTTGTGGAAATTGGTGAAGGATGCAGCTGCTGTTTGTAGCTTCTTTCAGCTTCTAAACTCCCATTCGTTTATAAGTTTTGTTAACAGACTAAACATTTGAGCAAAATGCTTACAGCGGTCCATAAAAGTAGGTAAAATAGAATTCATGTGATGTTTCTGAATGAAAATAAATGTAGCAGAGGGCTGGTGTAATAAATGTGCACCCTTTATCGTGCAGAAACGATGCATGAAATCTGAACACAAGCAGTCGCAGGAGACACCCTTTAAAGCCAGGTGTGAAGGGCTATGTGTCTCGGCTCTCCAACTGTGATCGGACTATTCGAGACAGATGTTAATACCAGTTCTGAATGGGGCCTTAAAATCAAGACCTTAAAGATTCAGTCTTTGTCTCATCAGACTGTAAAATATATTTTGTAAAACGCAGAAAGGCCTGGATGTTCTTTTTTGGGAGAAATTGTTTCCTTCTTGCTACACTACCCCATATCCCAGATATGTGCAGAATATGGGAGATTGTTGTCACATGCAAGGAGTGGACACTAGCTGGAAGAAAATGCTACAGTTTCTTTAATGTTGCTGGAGGCCTCTTGGTAGCCTCCTTGATAAGTTTTCTCCTTGCCCTGTCATCAACTTTGGAAGGGTCGTCCTGAACTTGGCACTGTCCCTTTGGTTACACATGTTGATTAATGTCTTTGCAGTGCTCCATGATACCTTTGATTTTTTTTTAATATATATGTCTAATGGCCATGGCTAACTCCTACAGCTACAACCTGCATTATGAAAGTGTGTGCACACTTATACAGCCATGGTATTGTGGGATTTTGTTATTCAGTTATTGTACATTATTTGGTTTGTTTTTCTTGAATTTTGTTTCATGGTCTTATTAAAGATGGAAAATACGGAATTGTGTAATTGATTTGTCTTCTCGCTTTTCATCAACAAAACCTGCCGTTTCAATAAATGTACAGGGTGGGCCATTTATATGGATACACCTTAATAAAATGGGAATGGTTGGTGATATTAACCTCCTGTTTGTGGCACATTAGTATATGTGAGGGGGAAAACTTGGTGGTGACCATGGTGGCCATTTTGAAGTCGGCCATTTTGGATCCAACTTTTGTTTTTTCAATAGGAAGAGGGTCAT
>JAOVYU010000037.1:6463270-6475893 GCA_025674565.1 Synodontis membranacea | reverse complement strand
ATTCTTTCTTTTTTTTTTTTTTCTTTTTAATAAAAAGGACCAAACTACAGTTCTAAGGGAGATTTTCGATTTATGAATGCAGTTGATTCTTTTGCGTCTGTGTCAGTAAGCACTTTATCCTAGTCAGGGATTTGACGTCTATCCTAGGAACACTGTGAGTAAAGTAGGAATACACCCTGGGTGAGATCTTACTATATTGCAGTGCGGCAAAATCAAAGACGTTGGTTTGTGGGCTGTAGGGCAAGAGGTGGGAATGGAAATGTACTCACAGATTATTGGACAGAAATATTAACCATAATCATCATATGAACACAGAGGACACAACTGTGCTATGCAGAACTTACTATAATTAATCAACCACATGATATACTTAGTCTACATTATTTGTGTTGTGTGATATGTATCTATTTTTTTTTTTTCTTTTTTAGATTTTGTATCCAGGTCTGTCCATTGGTGTTCGTTTTGCAGATCACATGCTAGAAACATTAAATGATTAAAAAAAAAAAAACACTGAATGTCTGGATTTGTTCAGGATCTGTGCTAGGCCTGGAGTATAAAGAGCATTAAGAGCCGAAAGAAAACATTAGCTAAATATGAATTATTAGAGTTGTGTGTCAGTGAGCGGAGCCTAGGTCTGTTCCCACAGGAGGACCCGTCAACAGCTAGGAGAATGGAGGGAGAGACAGGGACGGGGAGAAGACCATGACCTTCACTGTCAGGCAAAGAAGCTGAGTGAAAGAGAGAGCCAGATAGCATTAGGGAGATATGGAAAGGGAAAGAATGAGGGAGAGACTTAAAGCCCTGTGGCTCTTTGCCTTATGACAATTACCTATTGGGACATGTCACAGCTTCACCCCCCATCTAAAGAGAAACTAGTTTTAATCCAACAGTTTTACTCTACTATTGTCTCCTCATTTTAATTCGATCTTTACTATCCAGGGAACATTACAAAAATAACACTCCCGCACAGTTCAAAGGACGCACAAGTTCTGCAATGCTTTGAAAACATAATAATGGCATGCTCTTAGAATATTATTAGCATTATAATCCATTCATTGCTTTATCCTGGTCAAGGTCACAGTGGATCCAGAGCCTATTCTCACGAGATGGAACTATATCCTGGATCCAGTCAATCACAGGGCAGCACCCACATTCACACACTTATTTATTTAGAGTACTTTGGAGTACTCTGCATACTGGCATGTTTTTGGGAGATGGGAGGAAACTAGAGAGCCCAGAGGAAACACAGACAGACACAGGGAGAGCATGCAAAACGTTGAAGTTATGATGTGGTAATATAAGGGTACTTAAAAAAACAAAACAAAACAAAAAAACCCTTCAGTATATATATATATTCCCCAAACTGTTGTCATGAAGTTCACAGCACACGCTTTGGATGCTGTACAAATAAGATTTTGCTTTACCTGAAAGTAAAGGGCCCCAAACCTGTTCCAATGTGAAAATGCAACTACATACAAAGCCAAGTCCTTAAGTACATAGTTTGCCAAGGTTGGTGTGGAAGAACCCGAGTGACATGCACAGAAGCCCTGACCTCAACCCCACTGAAAACCTTTGGGATGAACTAGAACAACAACCGCACATACTAAAGGTAGAATATATGTCCAAAAGTATGTGAACACATGGCCATCACACCCATATGTGAGTCCTTCCCAAACTGAGCACAAATTCCCAACAGCCACACTCCAAATTCCAGTGGAAAGCCTCCCCAGAAGAGTGGAATTTGTTGCAGCATCAAAGGAAGGTATGAATCTGGAATGGGATTCACAACGAGCAAAAATAGTTGTGATGGTCAGCCGTCCACATACTTTAAGCCATACAGTGTACAAATGCTGTGTACAGTCTAGTGCCTTTTTACTGGGAGTGTAACGCACAGTAACAGCACTAACGCATAGAATAAATAACACATAGACCAAATAAATCGTGCAGCAAGACATGAGACTGCTTCAGACTTTTCAAGGCCCAGCTCATGCAGAGGAACGGAGAGCTATTCTCATTCCAACATAACCCTCGGGCTATATAAGTCAAATTTTTCCTTTAACTGAAACGAGAGAGTGAGAGAAATGCAGCTGCACAGGGATAAAGAAGAAAGAGAAAGACAGAATGAGAGAGAGAGAGAGAGAGAGAGAGAGAGAGAGAGAGAGAGAGAGAGAGATTATATGCAGGTGCAGGACTGGCGGCCAAGCTGCTGGAATGTGTGGTGTGTGTTCACACTGCCTTCACTTCCCATCAAACCTCCCACTGTTTACACACACCATGGCGCTTACTCTCATCGTTTTCTTGCTTAAAGACAGCCTCGCTCTCACTGTGAACTCACTGCCATCACAGAGGCTCTCGGTGTGAACACAGCACATGGCACAGAGCTTTACACGAGCAGAAAGCACACATCTCCATGACAGGATTCCACACAGACCTTTGGTCGGGCTAGCCTTCAGGGAAACCTGAAGTGTGTTTTGGTGTGAGAGTGGAGAGCATGTGTGTGTGTGTGTGTGTGTGTGTGTATGCAGGCACGTGGCTGATGATACAGGAGGTGACAGGCAGTGTTTTCTAAGGCTTCCCAAGAGAGCCAAGTCAAGCTGACAGACATCCAGGTGACCAAAAGTAAGTCACGCTACTGTCAGTCTTATTATCTCTCTCTCTCTCACTCTCATCACCCTCCCTCCATTCCATCTGCCTCTCACTCCTTCTTTTTCTTTGTGACCCCTTTCTGTCTTTTTTTCCCCCTCTGTCTCCCTTTTCTGTATTCTGACTTCATCCCTGCATTTTCCCCTCTGTATCTTACTTTCTAGTGCCTCCTGGAAAGCCAACGGTGGCCAGTCTGCTTACCTCTGAGTCTAAAACACACACACTCACACACACACAAAATATGGATTCAAATAGAATCCCTATGTGCTTATGTTAATTCCACATCTGAGATTTTTTTTTTTTTTTAAGTCTGCTCGAAAACAGCCGGCTTCATCACACATCTTCACTGTGGTGGCGTTTTGGCATGTCTAGTGTACACTCAGGTCAATCTCATAGCTAGAGCGGAGTTAAAACTTGACCAGCAGTGGGGCAAATGAGGCCACCTCGGCCTAATCTAGAGCTTTTTGTATTTCTCTGCTCAGCCAGGGAGCTTTACTTTCACTGGCCAGTATTGGCAGCTCGAGCTCTCAGCAAATTAAAGTTCCCGTCTTCAGACAGTCATGGCTGACACTTTTGTTCAAGCCAACATACCCACTGAATACTAATCACAAGAGGCTGTGAAATTTTCATAGTGATTTGACATGCATTAAAGGCATAAGTGTGTGTGTTTGCGATGGTGATAGTAGCAGTGGATGGAGAAAAGAATAATTCATCATGTCTAATTAATTCTTCTCAGTAACGGGAGGAGTAACGGTTATTTCCATACCAAGTGTCAAACTTTGGAGTGCAGTTAAAACACAGAGATGGGCGGAGATGAACTCCTGCCTTTTTTTTTTTTTAAACTCCACAGAAGCCACTGTGGTTTATTTGAAGTCCTCTTTCCCAGTTTGGGTGCCTTTCACCACGCCTGTTTACCTCCCAGCACATTACCATTTAAATACAACAGATCTCTCAGTGACCACTGGATAGCTTTTAAGCCACATTTCACATTTTATTTTCCTAGGGATCACAGTTTTTAGTTTTACCTACTAATTCCTAATAAACCACTCGTACTAATGAGTGGCAATTTTTTCTAATGCTAGCCAAAATGGTGGCCATCTCCTTATGCTTAACCATGTTAACGTTATGTTTTTTTTTTTGTTTTTTTTTTTTTTTTAAATAAATGAACTTCCCAGTCTGAAAGCATCTATTGATTTTCTTTTTCTTGTACCGACTGCATGGTCTCACTGAACTACACCTGCTTTGTCTTGTTCCCTGAGGGGAAGGTTTATAGAAAAGACCTCCATTAATCAAATCTAAGACGAAAATCTGCATTTTCATTCTTTTCATTAGCTGTTAATTATAGAGAAAGCACCACCTTTCCGGTGTCATAAAACAATCCTTTTAATCTAAGAAATATGCTTTACTTACATGTTATAATCCCTTGTTGCTTTGCGTGAGCTGTCAGTCATCATTTCAGCATAATCAGACCTGATGAATATTTCATCTAAGCTGGATCTTAAAACTTAATAAAGTATTTAAAAAAAAAAAAAAAAAAAAAAAAAAAAAAAAAAAAAGAGAGAGAGAGAAAAGTCTTTGCTTCTATTAATCTACCTCTAGAGAGACTGCTAATTCAGACTCAAGCTAGGCGGAGCCATGCTGTTCAACATAATTTCATAAGCGACCCATGCACAAAAGCACCTTTAGTTCCTGAACGTTTTCCTACACAGGTGCCAAAACAGAGACGACTTGCCGGCCAGCCACCTCAAAAACCATTGCAGTTATATAGCCGGAATCACGACTTTTTATTAGACGAACACAGAGCACAGGTTCTTAAACTTGTTCGAATGCAGGGACCCATTTAATCGTAATAAATCATCCATGGGTTCCTACATTAGAGATATATTTTAAGGACATAATCCTAATATTCCATAATACTATTTAAATGTGCACAATGACATGTAGGCTGGAGCCAGAGAGGCTTTATTTCCGAACACTTTGCTCATTTCTATTAGTTCTATAACAGTCGTTCGATTCACATTAACATTAATTAGCGGGCTGCTTGATGAATAACTATGAGAGCTCAATAATAAATATCGGAGCAGAAATACATTTGCTGATTTGTCTAAATGTTTTCAGACGTGTGCTTCTTTTTTTTTGTAGCAGAGGAGTCCTCGGTGAGATGCCGGAATGGAGATGCTCGAAGTGCAGTTGTTCTCTTGTGTAACTGTCGTTTCTGCTGCTTTCAGGTTGTCCTGCAACTCTTTTCAAGTGACTGCTATCTTCTCCCTTATCTTCTTATCACAGTAGTCTGAGAGCGTGTTTTCAAATCTTGCACGGGGCGCCTGGCTGATTAGAGGGTGCTCGCATGAACATTTCACCTTCATATTATAAAACCAAAGGACAGGGAAGTTTATGGTCCTTGCTAACACTGTATCTTTTTCCACATCTGTTGTTAAACAATGTTGTGATATTAATAATAATGCCCCTGAGAACTTTAGGAAGCTCCTTGACCTTCACTATGAACGCCGGCTGTTGTGTTAAATCTTCGGACATTCGGAGAGCATCCGGAGTATTTATTTCACTTAGAATAAAAATGATGACTATGCGTCACGTATCCTTTGAGGACCAGGGTACTGGAGGATACAGAGAATTTAGCTCGGTTGCTGAGCTCTTGCTGTGCTTATGGATATTACATTTCACTATAACCTATTAGAAACAACAGCAGAGTCAAGAGGTGGACAATATATACAAATAGCAATAAACAAGAAGAACACTACTCAGAGGAGAATGCTGCACGGAAAAACATAGCACAAAATGCAATGCTGTCAGTCACACAGTCAAGTGTTCATAAGCCTGAAGTCTGAATCATAACTTACAGCATATACACACAGTTCCACTTATAATCCATCGGTTCTGTTTGGTACACCAAATCTGAATCACTAGAACCCTATATAAATAAATGAAATAAATGAAGAAAATAAACATTGCTTTATGTTGACATTGACCTAATGCTGCAAATCAAGCTTCTCTCTTGACATGATTTAGGTATTGGAAATGCTGAAAGATCAATATATCGAGACATGTACTTCCCAAGATAAGCAGTCACACATTACCATATGACAATCGAGCTTAATTTCACACACACACACACACACACACACACACACACACACACACACACACACACACACACACACACACACGTACACACAGAACACTCAGTGTGTGTGTGTATGTGAAGAATAATAAGGTGTGTTAAATAGTATGGCCGCAAAGTGAGGTCCTGTGACAGTGACATTAGGCGTCAATGTCAGCCTGCGCCTTGGTGCCACAGTGAAAAGCGCCTCATTTGTGCCATAATTAGCTTAAACGCTTTGAGTATGAAAAATTCATGATAGCTGTGGATTTTTTAATTGAGGCAGCATTCTGCATTAATCGAAGTCATTTAAAAAGCCTTCTGCTGCACACAGACGGAGCGAGAGAGCGAGAGAGCGAGAGAGAGAGAGAGAGAGAGAGGGGATCAGCCCGCTAACCCATTTCCTCTGCAGCTCATTTTAATATGGACAAATCTATCAGAATGTAACACAACTCAATCAGTCAGGGTGAATACAAGCATAAGGGCAGAACAAGGACTGATACAAAACTACATCACGGATGATGAAAAGCATGTACGCGCGCACACACACACACACACACACACACACACACACACACACACACACACACACACAATTTCTTTCAGAAACCTAACCTATATTTCAGGGGTTCTCAAACTTCTTGTAGCTGGAGCAAAAGAATTTCCAAAGCTCTCCATATGCTCACAGCACAAATTAAGTTTTAAGAACAGGGAAAACAGGTATCACCCTACTCGATTATTCGACCGCTTAGAGCTTTTTTATTCCTGAACTTTCCACTCAGGCAGATTTGAAACACTGGGTATCATATTAACAGCACTTCCTGCTTTTCAAACTGAAGTGGAGATTAGATAATGAATATTAAATGAACCCCTTTACTTTATCAATAACAGTCTCGATACTGGTTATCGCCATGAATGTCAAGTGATATATAAAAAAAAAAAAAAAGAAAAGAGAAAGGAGGAAAGAAAAAATAGTACAGTCAAGAGACCCCATCGATACACGTCATGAATCCCACTTAGAAAACATCTGGAGCTTATCCCGGAAATGCTGTGCGTGAGGTGGGAATAATCGGTGGATGGGGTGCCAGTCAACCACAGGGCACCATACAATCAGACATTCACACCTAGTGGTGATTTAGCGTGTCCAATCCACCTACCGCAATGTTTTTGGGAGATGGGAGGAAAGCAGAACACCCAGAAGAATCCCACCTGGGCATGGAGAGAAGGTGTGGAACTCCACACAGAGAGTAATCGATCGTTTCCTCCATTACCTGTTCTAGATCTCTTCAAAAGTGAGTATTTAAGCTTTTTCACACCAAGCACCGGACCAAATCAATGTGCTCGCATCAATATACCATAGCCATAAAAACACAATTTAACCTGAGCAGATTTCTCTCATTGATTAGTCTGAGGACAAAGGAGCAGCCACGCCGTTGAGCCTGCGTACAGGTTAATGGCATTTCACCAGCCCGAGTGTGAATGACCTTCCTTAAAAGATAATTGCAACCACAATAGAGGACTACAGTAAAGACCCACAGATGCATGGCCACAGCTTTATACTCAGAAACATATCGATTTCTATCTTTGAGCAGAACCTGGGTTTTTCTGTGGTAAATTTCATCAGCGCTTTCAGTTTCTCTGTATACATTTTGTACAGCTCTCGCACGTCTAGCGAAACTTATAAATGTGTAAAAGGCTACCCTTTTACCATCTACCATTAACTGCTCTGGTTACTTTTCTTCAAGGGCTTGGTACAGTGGTTAGCACTGTCGCCTCAAAGCAAGAACTAGCTTCTGGTTTCCTCCCACAGCACAAATATATGCAGATTAAGTCGACTTTTTGATGCTGTCAATTGCCTATAGGTGTGAATGTGAGTGTAAATGGCTGTTCGTCTCTGTGTTTGCCCTGCAATAGAGTGGTGACCTGCCCAGGGGTGCCCTGCCTCTTGTACAAAGTCAGTTTTGATTGGCTCCAGCTCCCCATGGCCCTTAATGGATAAGCAGTATAGATAATAAATGGATGGACCCCTCTGCAAGGACACACATACGCATAACTTCATTCATACTACAGAAGGTTAATAATAATGCGCACTCGCCCTAATCTTTTCAGTGTCCATCATATTGTCACACTTGCCTCTAGCTCCACATCCCTGCAGATGCCCAATTAGACGTTCCTACAGCATGAGGACGATGCGAGCAACACTAAGAACACTTCACCTGGCTAGATGATACATGAAGCCCCCCTGTAGCAGGCTCCCGATGGACGTTCGGTTAGGAGACGCAAGGATTAAAGCGACCCGTGTTCCAGGCTGTCTGGCTGCATGAGATCAGAGGCACGTTTTTCTATTCCTCGTCTCCATGACCACTTTTCTTCTTTTACTTTTCAAGGCAGTCGTAGACCCTGGGGAGGTTATAGCTAAAATAAATAAAAAATTCCCAGCAGTTAACGGTAATAGGCTACAAAAACCCTCCCATCTCATTGTGTGATAATCGTATCCGATTGCATTATAGCACATCACACACCTAATCCCACCACCCCAGGGGAAGGTAATGACTGCATGTCTCTCTTTAATGCACATAAAGACAGTAGTCGATGTAGACCCTCTCTGATTGACTGGTGCATCGTTTAGCAGTGAGGAAGAGAAGTTTCCTTGCCATATTTTCCTCCCAGTTTAATCGTTCAGGAGTGTACCGGACGTCAACAACTAATAGGTTTCTACGGGCAAGAAACAATGCTATTAAATCAGTGTAATAGAAAAGGCTACAAATAAAACTTTAGGGATTTTCAAGGCTGAAAAAGAAAACATTACTCCTCCAGAAGCATTTAAAAGCATTTCGGTGTAAACTGGAAGAAACAGATGCAGTGGCGAGGTTGCAGAGGAACAGCGTGTTCTCGCTCTCTCTCTCTCTCTCTGAGCACGTATGGCCCTGTGTGTGCTGGCCCAGAGCGCCGGCTTCATCCATCATTACTATACTGAATCATCTCCCTGTCAATATCCCTCACTGCAATACATTACCGCCATGTGGACACTGTTAGCGCTAATGACATTCAGAAGTCCCCTTGGGCACAGAGGGAACGATGAGAAAACTTGGGCCAAGTAGAAAAGCCATATTGTATAGGAACACATTTTCTTTTACATATGCATTCGTAAGCCCGCAGGCACTGTTGCCATGGTAAATAATGAAAATGGAGAAGAAGGAATTAATAAAAGCATCTGTAAGAGTCTTAAAAAAATCCAAACAGATCCTAGCAAGCTACCCATCAACTCTTTTTGCCTCGTGATTTAATCATCTTATATAACAGCTATTTTAATATTACAATGGAGTTTTGTGATGTACAATAAAAAGAACCGTGTGTGTGTGCGTGATAGAGAGAGAGAGAGAGAGAGAGAGAGAACACAGCTGGGTGTTCTGATATTAACTCCCTGCCTCCCTAATAAATCAGACAGACCAGTGTGCTTATCTCTTTTTGACACTCCGATCAATCTAGCTTTTAATCCCGAGCGCGCTCACACTGCTCCACACATCAAACACACACCCTCTCGCTCATCGCCGGCTGTGCGTATCCAATTCAAAGTCAAAGCCACAGAATGAGGGGAGAACTGATCCAGCAGATGATACACACCAAATAAGACAACAAAGCGAGAGCTGTCTGATGCCATCTCCCTCACACACTATTAAACATTCTCAATAAAGTAAAAAAAAAAAAAAAAAAAAAAAGAAAAAAAAAAGTGTGCTGATTTGTGGACAAGATATCGAACATATGGGTGAAAGATCATAAAGCTCACGTGGCGTGTCCATATCAGCGTCTACACCGAGAGACTATTTTTCTTTCAAAGGCTACAGGTAGCGCTGGAGGCATTAGCTACGGCAATTTGTAGCACGGAAGCAGAGTACAAAGCCAATAATTCCCGCAGCAGGAAACAACAGATTAACTGACCTCAGAATATTTCTGATTGGACTTCCTATCTATCCATCTACATCTTGCAGTTTCTCAGGATTATCCTGTTCTTAGCAAAGACGTCCTTGTATTCCAACTGACCCCTTTATACAAGTACTAAGGATGGCTTCGAACGAAAACCTCGCGTTTAGCTGAGCTTCGTATGAATACACAGGTATGAATATTATTGGAATACCTAATGAAAAACAGTCAAATCCTAGTCAGTAGACAAACGATGCAGCAAAATGAGACCAACAAATACTTGTAGGGGAAAGATTTCAATGTTAAAAGCTATTGCGTTCAAATTAAACAGTACTGAATGTGCATCACACACACCACACCACACATCTGTATTTATTTTATTTGAATCAACCTATATAAATCTCCATTGTTCATGGATCACTGTTCGTATTGAGAAAAGAAAAAAAAAAAAAGTATTTCTGACTAATCAAGCATCTGTATTCAAATTCGGTATTCTTTGTCTATCTATGGGTAACTTGTCACTTTTCCTTGCTGTTTAAATCGTCTGAGCAATTTAGTTTACACAGTAAGGTGAAAGATATACTCACAGAAAAGAAATGACAAAAATAAAGACCGGCTCTGTTATTTGTAGAATAAAAGTCTGGATTTATTTTGTTGATCTGTACATAGAACAAGAGTACTTGGACTGCAGCACATACACAATAAACTGATGCCGACCAACTACAGCAGCCGCGCACCAGGTGGAGTGAGAGCGGTCAGTGAGGAAATGCTTTGTTTTTTAGGTCTTCTCCCTAAACCCTACAGGAAGTTAAACACAGCAGCCTGGTTTATTACACCCAGCTGTAGCCTACTGTTACAAACCAAACATTTAGAGATTCTCCGCTGAAATTAAGTGCATTTTCCCAATCAGGAACTGAAGCTCAGTCTAGGTTAAAGAAACCAGGCATACCTGCCAGCCCTTGCCTTTGGATTTCAATGGGAACCGCAACCCAAAGGCAAGGACATTGAGCATGTGCACTTCTCTATCTAAAGAGACGATTTGGACAAAAGCACAGTGTGTGTGAAAATCACCACGCCCACAACACCTGCCACTCAAAGAAAGGGGTTTCACAGTTGTATTTAGAAGACATTCTCTATTGATTCTGTTCTGAAAAATATAGATAAGTACATATACATAGATCTCTAGATATAATTCAGCAGCAAGAATGAAGAACATGAAAGATGAAATGAAAGGACAGATTTAAATGCAACACGGCTGTTTCCAGATAATGAGTGTGTTCTAGTTCTGAGGTTGTTCAGGACTCATTTCAGTCATACCACCAATATGCGAAACCGACAACTTAAACACGGTAATCGAATGAAAAACAAAAATAAACTCTCTTATCTTAAAAAAAAATAAAATAATAATTATCATAATAATTGGACATTTTAGTTGGAAATGGAAATAAAAGAGGAGATAAAATAACTTTTTTTTTCCTTTTTCTTAAAAATATCTAGTTAGAGAACTGATAACTTGATCATTTTGCCATCAAATTATTAAATATTTTAAGCGACGTTGCAAATAAACTGTCTTTGGGAGAAAACCACTTTGGCAAGTTATACAAACTCTTTAAAATACACTGTATTGCAATATCTAAAATATTTTCTAAATATAGAATTTCTTGCAGTTTTGATGGTAACTACAGTGGAGCTGGATAAGTTCACTGCTGAGGACCACGGTACACTGCCCAGTACCATTCAGGTAGATCGACTGTGGGGATTAACAAGCTCCCTACAGCATTTCATTATGCTGTGAATGAAAGTACACGTGTTGTTAAACAGTAAATGCCTGTTGAACGATACTCTACACATAACTGTCTTCAAACGTGAATGACATGTTATGGCATGTGTGGTGTGACTATAGAACACGTCTGTCCTGATTTTGTTTAGTACGAAAAAGAAAACAACTGGTTTTTGATCATGTGACACTGACTGACATCCACCACAGTAAAAAAGTAGCACCATCTGAGGTAAATGACACGTGTGCTGGTAGCACCATCAACCAGAAAAATACAAAACAATACAAGAAACAAACAACAATAAAGATTTACATCACAAACGACACCGACAGAACCACAGAATTAGAAAGAAAGACTTGCTCCTATTCAAATCAGGCAGACTCAAAGGAGGTTCATATTGAATATAGACCGTAAAAAAAAAAAAAAAAAAAAGCAGAAATCAGCTATATGATTTTAAAAATCTACAATACAGACTGATTTATTTACACCACTGTGCCCGTGTAGAGTGAGGTGCCATGAATGAAGCACATAACTAAAGTGACATGATAAGCCATGAGGTAGGATTCAGATAGTATACATTTCATTACTGCCACTGATCACCTGTCCTGATATTCTTTTTTTTTTTTTTTTAATAAAAAAATACTTTCTTTTTTTCTTTTTATTTCACGATAAAGCTGACTTGCAAATGAACTGCTCTGAGCTTGGCCCTGAAAAACAGTGACATGGGCTGAGACCTGTAACCTGCTAGGATGAGTCTGAACAGGAAGTGATGACATGGTGCATGGAGGAAGAGCTTGAGTGGAGGACTGGGCAGCTTTGTCTATGTTTGGTGGGTCCTCAGCATTTCACTCGCAATCTGCGTATGTGGCTTTAAAAACGAGGCCAAATCCCTATTACTCTAAAGATTATCTAAAGATCAAGCTTTCCTAACTACACTCCCTGTTCCCCTTTTTTGGCATCAAAAACAAAATCAGAGAAAGTATAATAAATGATTAAATGGGAAAAAAAAAAACCCAACCTGCTTGAAAGAACAGTACGCACATCTAGACCACTGAAAGCTTAATGATGTTCTAATACGATATCATATATGATCACATATATCATCATTAAGATAAGCTAAATAGAATCTTGAGTGAAGCAAAACCTTATTCATTCATATATAT
>JAOVYU010000037.1:6429198-6440619 GCA_025674565.1 Synodontis membranacea | reverse complement strand
ATATCCGATATGTGTCACATATGAGCAAAAAATCGGAATTGGGTCACATTTACCTGACAGTGTAAACGTAGCCTAAGTGGCTGTATTTAGAGACAGTGCTTTTTGGATTAATACTTAGCAAAATCTTAGCAACTCAACCAAGGCCTCAGAAAAAATACTGTGGACCTCCAAAACACTTCAGAAGCAATTTCCAAATAATAGAAGGTACCACAGTCATTTGTTCGAACAGTTATATGTAAATATAAAAATCTTGGGACTACACAGACACTGCATTGTTCAGGAAGGAGGCACAAATGAAGCCTACCTCCAGAGTCTGATCTGATGGCTCACGAGCCTGACTGAGTTACCCTATTTCAGTCAGGTGGAATAAGCAAAAATTCTGGCAGTGTTGTGAAAAGTTCATGGAAGGCTACCCCAAGAGTTTGTTTCATGTTAAGCAATTAAAGATAACACCACCAAATGCTAGCAAAGTGCATTTAAACTGTCACCCACTGACATTTGAAATAATTATTTTATTTTGAAATTACCTCTCAGGGACATACAGTAGATGCCCTAATTTACTTAACACATGAAATGTACAGTAACATGAAGTGTGTGGACTTGTAAAGATAAATTAAATTCAAATGTTGTTAGTAAAACTGTAAACTGTATATAAATAATATGGCCAAAAGTATGTGGACACCTGATACCCATACAGTCTAAAATGATTTCAATCTAACCTCAAGTGTAAAAAAAAAAACCCACAACAGATTCTACCATGTTACTATTTATTAAACAAAAATCAAAGCCAAATGGAGACGCCATGTGTGAAAAACTAAGTACACCCTTACTGCTTAAATAGGAATTAAGAGGGTAAGTAGCAGCTAGGTGCTGCTAATCAAATGCACTTTATTAATTGAGCATCACATCAAGTGTGTCCACCTCTATAAAAGCAGGAGTTCTGGCAGTTTGCTGGGCTGGAGCATACAGGTGTGTGTTAACACAATGCCAAGGAGGAAGGACATCAGCAATGATCTTAGAGAAGGACATTTCCAAACAAACTGAAGTCCCATCATTCTACAGTGAGAAAGATTATTCACAAGTGAATAACATTCAAGACAGTCAATCTTCCCATGATGTCCCAATAAATTCACCCCAAATTCAGACTGTGCAATGCTCCAGAGAAATTGCAAAAAACCCAAGAGCTATATCACAGACTCTACAGCCTCAGTTTGCATGTTAAAAAATATGATTTCTTGATGGTACAATTAGAAAAAGACTGAACAAGTATGGCTTGTTTGGAAGGGCTGCTAGGATAAAGCATCTTCTCTTTAAGAAAAAATACGACAGCACAGGTTGGGTTTGCAATTTGCATATGAACCAACCACAAGACTTCTGGAACAATGTCCTTTGGACAGAAGAGACCAAAGGGGAGATGTTTGGCCATAATACACCTTAATATAGTATTCTTATAAATTTTCTATTGTCATATACTCTACTCTTCTGGAGGCTTTCCACTAGATTTTGGAACACAACTGTGGGGATTTGTTCTATTTCCGTTCAGCTGCAAAAGCATTAGTGAGGTCAGGCACAGTTTGTATTCCAGTTCATTACAAAGGTGTTCAGTGAGGTTGAGGTCAGAGTCTTGTGCAGTCTACAAGAGTTCTTCCAAACCAAACTTGGCAAACGGTGCCTTCAGGAGTATGCTTTGTGCAAAGAGGCACTGTCATGTTTGTCCCATTGAAGGAAAAATATAATAATATTACAGCAAACAAAGGCATCCTATAGAACTGTGTGCTTCCAACTTCATAGCACAGTTTGGGGAAGACCCGCATATGGGTGTTATGTTTTACTGTCTACAGACTTTTTTTTTTTTGTACTTTCACGTAAAGTCAAAGTATTGTGCAAGTATTACGTATGACATACTGTAATTTTAGTCAGGAGCATCACTTCCAGCCCAGAAAGTAGTGGAACTGGAAGCCCAAGGTGGAAGGGAAACAAAGAGGGCCTGGACTAAAATCTATCTTCAGATTAAAGGAAGGAATCAAGAAGAGACAGCAAAGGGCTGAAAAAACTATGGAATACCCCTGATCCTAGTTATGTTGCTTTGCACAGCTTTTTAAATGTATTTATTAAGATTTTTTTTATCGGTAGTCATTGACCTGAATGGCTGTGTGCTTGAGATTCTAGTATGGCTAATTTCATGAGCTCCTTCATTTTGATTTGCCATAATATAAAACCTATGTCAATATGTTCAACACTGGCACCTAAGAAACCATCGTGCTTCACGAGCAATTCTTGTCTTCTTTATAAATATGCCCTCTACACAGCTTTAGTTCATCCTCAAGCCTAATGAAAGACGACACCATGTTTACATGGAGTGACTAATTTTCTCATCCAGATATAGTAGGTATGCTAATTTGACAGCAGGACAACAAGGCTTATCGCTGTCTGTTAAGGCATGCAAACATCTTCAGGGAAGAAGTGTGTGTGTGCGTGTGTGTGTGTGTGTGTGTGGGCCGATCTGATAAGCAGCTGCGGAGGAGAGCAGCGGCTTGCGAGTGACAGCTCGCTGCTCTTTGTTGAGCCAACACATGCCGTTCTGCTGCAGAGGCAGCAACGAGCTAATGAAGTGACCCTGCAAACAAGACCTGCTGGTAACTAGGTAACCGTATCACCATTTTAATGAAGCCAGCGGCAACGAGCGGGTGCAGCGCTCGAACAGAGGATGGCTGGTGGCTATGAAGTCTCAAACAGAAGAGATGTTCCTTTTTTCTCTTTACGTTCTTCTTTCTTTTGCTTTTTATCTCACCCTACCTCCCGCTCTGCCTCTCTATCTTGCCCTTAGCTCTACTTCCATCCGCTAACTCAATCCACTACAAAGCCCCCTCAGCACCCACCTCCATTACACACACTCAGGCAGGAAATAACAAAAGGCCCCTCAACCTGAAATTACGGGGTTTTTTTTATGGATTTGTGGTGCACGGCAACAGCAGTAGCCACGGTGACAAAGAAATTGTCACCATTGTCTCGGCTGTCATGCTAGAGAGGCCCTTAAAATGTTGTTTACATTTTCTCACATATTTGCTTCTCCTCCTCTCTCTCACACAGGCGAGAGTTCTTGAAAAGGAAAAGACAAGTTAATAGCAGCGGCACAATGCATTTTCATTTAGCATCTTTAGAGTGTTTGTTGTTTTGTTTTTCACATGGCAAATGGAAAGCTCATGGCTGATTATGTGAAGAAGGCGTGAAATTGTGTTATTTGCAAGGCTGGGGTATAAACTGGAGGCAGTAGTCGTCGAAAAGCTTCAGGGCCTGGAATCCAGACATGTTTTAAATAAGGCTGTAATGACACAGATTTTCTCAGGAGCACCCACAAGCCCCACCACATGCACTCGTACACTCTCTCTCTCTCTCACACACACACACACACACACACACCTCCTATCTTAGCCTACTGCATTAACACGTTGATTTTCTCTTCATTAACACACTCACATTGCTTTCGCCACGCTTCTCCATGTGCATTTTGCAAAAATCAGCTGGAAAATAGTCCAGTGGCCGATGGCATAACCAGATGCTTTGTTTCCCTCTCTCAGTCTCTGTCCTTGCACACATCGTTTTCTCTTGGCTACGTTTTTAACGCAATTGTTTCCCCTCATAAGCATTATAAAGTCGTTAATGATGAAGTCTCTGGATACACAGCATGCAAATTGGTGTGGAAAGGCTATAATTTGGGCAATTATAGTATTTCATCACAAATGGTCTAATAGTGTTTTATAATTGAGGCCCCTGTCAGACCCTATATAATTCTAAATCTGTCATCTATCTCTCTCTCTCTCTCTTCCCTGGGTTATGGCCAGCAGCAGGGTGGCACTTTGGCAGTGCTGGTCATAGTAAAGCTTAGTTGAGACACAGTCAGTTGTCAGGGTGTTGAGATGCTGTACCCCTGCATCATTCAGCCTCAGGCCAACGTTCAGATGGATACATAGAAAACAAAGGAGAAAGACAGAGAGAGAGAGAGAGAGAGAGAGAGAGAGAGAGAGAGAGAGAGAGAGAGAGGATGCCTGGAAAGATTTGCTGAGATTTCATAAACTGCGGTGAAAAGAAAACAAAAGGGATTTTACTTAACCGTGTTTGGAAAGGGCGTTTCGCTTCGAGCTGTGCCGGGCGTGGAAATCATCAGATTAAAAAGAAAATAAGAAGGAACTTGGGGAGATCGAATGCATTAACAGTAGGGTGTGTGTGTGTGTTTCCAGAGAAGTCCCACAGAGAAAGTCCCACAGAATTAGAGGAGATATGGAGGTTGTCTATTAACTCTGCTCTGGCCAGCAGGCTCACACATCTCTCCAAGACTCATGAATGTAATTGACCTTTTTTTCTGTAATGGTGGAGAGTGAGCAAGTGAGGAGAGAAAGCCTAAACACAAACCAAGCAATGTTAATTTTACAGCAACACAGTAGCACTGTGGAGTCTGCTAATATGAAAAGGGCATTCAAATCAATAGATTGACAATAGCCTCTGAAAAGATGGCTGAACTCAATTTTCTGACTGTGACCACCAAAGCCTCAGAACATCTCGGACCTACATGTTTGTCAAAAATTATTTTATTTCACCTTTGCTTCAGTCTCATTTTGTCTCCTTTTCTTCTTCTTTTCCTGGGCCTGTACGCAGAACTTCGTCTGGGCCCAGCTTTGTGGACGAACAATGTGCAGGTCTAATCATTATTTAGCTGTGCCGTGTGCTAGAAAGGTCAGCAGTTTGAAATGTCAGGCTAAAATAGAGCTAGATGCGCATCGTGCCGCTCAAGTGTCCAATTAAATGGGGGCTGGCAGGGGCTTGGGGGGTGAAGTGCACTTCACATGGAGGAGCTAATGAGGGGCCAGGGTATTGGAGACCCCTGTATGGCGAGAGCAGCGAAGAAGGCAAGATAGGAGAGATGTGAAAATAAAGCAACATGAGCAGTGTGAGAACCCCAAAGACCTTTAAAAGCAAGCAAGGGAATATCACTTGCTCTTCACACACTTTTACATACATTTGTACTATCTGAGCAGATGTGCATGAACACACACACACACACACACACGCACACACACACACATGCACACGCACACGCACACACACACACACACACATTCTATAATATGCAGTCAGAAGGTCAGTGTGTCCTGTGTGTCACCGGTTTATCTGCCTGAGTCATCTCAGGGCACCAGCTGTTTTCCAAACTGCAAGAAAAAAAAGCTTCCCACACACTCAGTATAGATAAAACAGGGTCAAAGATTATCACACAGTTTCTCTGCATCCTAATAAACATGCACATACACAGCCTAAGAAGAGACATGTCCTATAGCACAAAACGACTGAGTAACATTTATTTCAATGTTTCTCAAATTTAGCACTGTAATAATTCCTTTTCTGTTTTTCTGTATCAAAGTAATCAAGCCCATTTAAGGAATCTAAACTGCTTTCGCTCTAACCTCTATCTACTGCATTTGTAGCTTATGTGAAATTACACAGATAGGAATTGAACATGATTGCCTGTAATGAAAAAAAGAACAAAAAACCTGTTCGTTTAAAACTTATAATGAAAGTCTAAGGGCAGATGTTGGGGCAGTTATTAAAGGTTTAGACAAAATATGCATTTTTGAAAAATACTTCTATGAATTTTTCCATTAAAAAAAAATCAATGGTATTTAGTATTGAACCTCTAAATCTGTATAATTTGTTCTTTTGGGGATATGTAGGGATTTGTCTTTTGCGGTCATGTCATCAATCACACTGCAAGTAGGCACCCTGCTTGCTTTTGTCCTCAGTTCTCCATGCATTTGTTTTAGGATTTTTTTTGTTTTGTTTGTTTGTTACCTTGTGTTGATTTTGGTTCTGTATCTGCCCCATGCTGTCATTAGTTGACTACCCCATTGTTTGTTACCTCCATCAAGAAGGTTACATTTTCTGTACAGTTTCTGTGCAGTTTGTTTGCATGTAAGCAGGACTGTGCAAAAGCCACTGACCCAATTTCCACAAGTCTTGGTGAAAGGGTATAGCATGGGTCAAGGAAGAAACCATTACATTCTGGAATGGCTCCAAGTCATATGGCAGATCAATATATTTAATTTCCCTTTTGCTGACATTGCAAGATACAGTGGTATACACCAATGCTATACATCTTAAAATCCATTAGATGGCAGTGAAATTCAATAGGTTTCAAGAGGGTATGCACTAAAGTCATATTACCACTGGAGCACACCTCCCTCAGTCTGACTGAGTGGCAAAGCATAGTAAAATTGTTGGTCCCCTAATAAAGGGGAAACTGCAAAACCAGCAGGGGTAAAACGAGCAATTATCTGCTTAAAGTAAAGACAGTTGAACTTGACAGTGATCCTTAATTTGTGTGTTTTTGTGGTGAACAGTGCCACTCAGACTTTTACCACTCAGTGGGTTTAACCACAGTGACTTCTGCCTGTGATGGCATCACGTGCATACCCTAAACCATTGTAGTAAAGGAAAATAAGTTTATTGAGTATTGAGTCTCCGTGAGAAGAGAAACTACAGCACCAGAGAAACATCTGTACTCAACACTTGTTTTATTTGCAGGTGAACTAATGTATATTATTGTGTCAAATGTTATGCTTTTGTTGTTTTCACTCTGTTATCAAAGTTTAAAGCTATTTTGGAGCCCGGGCATCCATGTGCTACGGACCTAGCGCGTTTTTTGTTGTTAATTAGTGAGCCTAATGGCAGAAAGTCTATGTAGCTAGATTTGCACGGCCACCACATATCCAGACATATAAAGTGGTGGCGGATGCAGATTTGCAATCATAGATGCGTCGGATATTGTCGTTTGCAGAGGTCTGCACTCCCTGAGTGCCCTTCGAGTTCAGCTTGTCAAAGTTTGCCGATTTAACCCGGAAAACTTTGCCGGTTTCTCTAGATCTTATTGCAAAGCCTTGCCAATTGTACCTATTACCTTTTTTATCATTTAGGATGCTGCTTCTGTGATGTGCGCCTGTATGCATTTTGACCCAGTTATGGATTATGATGATGATTCTTGGATTTCACAAAATTAGTACCGTACTGATTGCACTTATGTCCTTCATCTGAAAGCATCGTACAGGTTTTTACTAGCCAACATACAGTAGTTAACAAAGCCCAATGAAAATACAGGCATGCCATATTTTCTTCTGTTTGGGTGTATACTGTAGAACATTCGGAATGTTTATATCACAAGTGATTTGTTTTACCATGTTGTTCCAGTAATAAAATGTTGGATAAATCTACATAAAAACAGATTTTTTTTTAAGACCAATAGATCTCATCCTAAAGGTTATACTACTTGTATAATTATTGTAGCTTTGACTTTATAACATATAATCATGTATTTTAAATGTTTATTGATGGATTCAACAACTGCCCCTAGCGTTTCATTATAAAACAGTTTGGACAGGTTTTTTTTATTTTATTTTATTTTTTCAGTACACTTAGTGTCAAAACTATTTTCTGTATCTATGGTTCTCAGTGTAAATCATAGCTGTGGGGGGGTTGTCAGTGTTTTTACAGTTACATTTACAGTTACACCATCTACTATTATCAAATTATTATATTTAGTATTAAGCTAACAACTCAACAACTGAAAAAAAAGCAGACCTTTAAGTGAAAATTTTAAAGGAACAAACATTTGAAGTTTTGTTGCATTTCAACCTGAAATTAAATTTTTTATTTCAATTTCATGTAACATAACAAAATATTGGAAAAAAAAAAAAACCTTACTGAAACTGAAAAGTTGTGAGTGCATATATATTTGCTATATGAGACCTGTAAATAAGATCTGGTCCAACCAATTAACTAAGCAATTAATTAAGTCATAATAATTAGTTTATTAAGGTCCAACTGTGTCTGTCACAAGATGTCAGTATAAATACACCTGTTCTGAATGGCCCCTGAGTCTGCAACACCACTGAACAAACAACATGAAGACCAAGAAGCACTACAGGTCAGAGAAAAAGTTCATCTGACATTCATCTCTGATCACATGATTCTAAAAATGTGCTGTTCAAACCCAACATTTACTTCCCCAAGAACACCATTCCCACAGTGAAGCATGGTGGTGGCACCACCATGCTGTGGGGATACTTTTTTTTGATCAGAAGAGACTGGAAAACTGGTCAGGATTGAAGGGAAGATGAATGGCACTAAATACAGGGTAATTCTTGGTCCACTGTCCAGAAAGATAGTGACACTAAAATACTGCTTAAGCTACACTGTAGTGTTTTAAAGGGAAATACTTGAAACTCTTGGAATGGATTAGTCAAAGCCCAGAACAATTGACAATCAGGCAAACAGGCAAAAAACCCAGTGGCTAGATGTGCTTAGCTAATAGAGACATAAGCCTAGAGACATGCAACCGTAATTGTAGCATAAGTGAAAACTTATACAAACTCAAGAGTTCTGCTTTTTGTCTTAATTATTGTCACAATAAAAAAACATTTTGCACCTTCAAAGTGGTAGGCATGTGAAAATCAAATGATTAAAAAACTCCATTTTAATTCCAGGTTGTAATGCAACAATCAGGAAAAAACACCAAGGGAGGGTAAATATGTTCACATGATATATTTAAAAGAAGGTTGAATCGAGAACCCCTTCTTCTGTGGTCTATTAACCCATGTTTTATATGCAGACAAAAAACACTGGAGCATTTAACTCGTTTAGTTTAGTCTGGTTTAGATTCCCATTTAATGCTAGATTGTAGTTATTGCTAGTATAGTTGTTCAGTTCTGACATGATGGAGTAACCTTGCAGATACAAAAACCAAACAGCTCTTTAGAGTTTCCTAGTTATACTGAACACCTATAAAAGCACAAAGCAAAAGGCAAATAAAAACAAAAAACATACTAAAATGGACTCAGGTCCCAAATTAAAAAAAAAAAAAAAAAGTACTTCTAAAGAGACTAAGCTCTAAAGTGGCTTTGCTTTTAGAGGTGAAGGTCAGTAATACAGTCTAAGCAGTTTGGGTGAACAGATGCCATGTGAAGCTGTGGAAATTAGCCCACTCAGCATGCCTTCCATAAATGTTATTTTAATCAAAGTGCATTAGAACAGCCAGATATTTTAGACATATGGGCACTGCATTCTTCCAGACTTCCCCATCTGTCTCTCTGTGTGCTCGGACTACGCTGACTGCCATCACCCAGATGCTTCTGCAAAAGTCTGAGTTCCCCCTCACCACACCAGAGACCATGCTTAGATCCACTGATGTTAAATTATGCGGCTTTGTTTGACTAGGGAAAGATTTTTAAATTACTTTCTTCTTTACTTGCAAGCTTGGGTAATTCAAACAGTGTGAAGTTAGAAAGAAAACAAATAGATAAGAACACACTCACACACACACACACACAAGCACAGGGACATCGTGTACTCACCTGGGTTAGTGATGGTGAGGAGGTCCAACTTTCGCTGTTGCTAAAACAGAAGAAGAAGAACTTATTGAAAATGACCTAATTTAGTGCAATATTGGGTGGCTTTAAATAAAGATCATAAGCCCTATTTATGTGCTGTTATTTTATCTTCTAGAGGCCTGCTAGTGATCCCTGGTGATGGTTTTTTCCCTTCCCACTCAACAGATGTCAAAATTCCACTACAAACAAAAAAATGCTGTTGAACTATAGTCTTATGATAATTTTAGTCAAACCATTTTATTGCTTTCTGCAATATACAACAGTTTCATGTTTCCGTATTGGGCAACATGTTGCCATATTGAGTCATATTAAGCTGATTAAATCGCTTATTATGTGGAGCGAGCAGTGTAAAACCTAACGATACAGTCATACAGTATATGACAACCATGGCATATAATTTGCAAGATCCTTGAACAAAAATACTATTTTTATGTTTGTGACACAAATGTCTGTGTTAGTAGAAAAAAGAAACTACTAATATCTCCTGCTAATAGACAGCTGGGCTAAAGAGAATTTGTTTCTTTTTCAAAAGTTGTGTGTAAAAATTGTAATACTGTAAATAATCCCCTCTATTGCTAAATGTATCGTAATCTGATTACAGCCATTTTTGTTTACTGTAACTATAACTATATACAGTAACTTTTTTATTGTATCCTAATTACGTAACACCGTTCCATGTATTCTGTTTTTCCATTATGTAATTAGGATACAATAAAAAGTAACTGTGTATAGTTAAAGTTGTTATAGTTACTTTTTTTACTTAGTAAAAAAAAATAAGCTGTAATCAGATTTCCGATACACTTAGGAAAAAAAGGGGATTATTTACAGTATTATAATTTTTAAATGCATAAGGGCTGCACCAACTTATCAACAAAATCACAATATAAATACTGTGAATAATTGCCAATAATTTCATTACTAGATGAGCTGCGTTATGAAACACTGCTATGTCACTATGTCAATTTGAGCGAACCGTCGTAGGGGAAACATCAGTAAGACTTTCTGTACAGTATGGAAACTCTTTACATAATGACATACCTCTTGTGTTTTAATGCAAGTAATATTATCATTCGTGTGTGGGGATGTAATGAGAAGCGTGATGTTCCTACTCGAACCGTCTATAACAGCTTTGTTATGCTTAGTTATTCACCAAGTATCGAAGCTATTTGATTCAATTAGCTTAAAAAAGTACAAAGTTAAACTAACTAACTATTTTTCCAACCCAGTAGCACTAATAAACGATTGCATATTCTTAGCATATACTATATACTGTAGATATGTTTTGTGTGTCAAAATCATCAAGTCTCCATCTTTCACACGTCGATCCCAGTAATCTCCTCACTGAAAACTGAGCCAACTGTAAATCTTTGGAGTCAATTTCACACACTGAAAAAGATTCATCTCGCGCGCGCACAGCAAACAAAATGAATTTAGCATCGGAGAGTTTCAGTGAGCAGCACAGGCAGCTGATATTTATTTTAGACTTATTTTGTACTTGTCTGTTGAATAAGTCCTGGCTTGACATACAGACACACAGTAGCAAAAAAGTGTTCAGTGATTAAAAATGTGTTAACATTAACGATGTACATACCGTGACCTTGAGATAGTCTGAGTGTCTCATCTTTATTATATATATATAATATATTATCGCATAAATAATATTATGGTATAAATGTTGTTATTAGTGAACTGCTATTTAATTAAGCTTAGTTAAGAAAAGGTTCTGTAGTAGTGCTGAGTAAAATGCTGCAAATATACATTTTAAATAAATATCTTTTGAGTATAATATGCTTTTAAAAATAAAGCTAAGTGAATAATCAAACAAAAATTATCGACAGATTAGACAAATGTGCACACACTACAAAACTTCACCAGTCTCACACAGTGTTGGGTGTAACGCGTTACAAAGTATTACGCGTTACTGTAATAATATTACTTTTGTCAGTAACTAGTAGTGTAAGGCATTACTCGTCTGAAAATGGTAATATTA
>JAOVYU010000037.1:6338882-6352535 GCA_025674565.1 Synodontis membranacea | reverse complement strand
TGTGTGTGTGTGTGTGTGAGAGAGAGAGAGAGAGAGAGAGAGAGAGAGAGAGAGAGAGAGAGAGAGAGAGAGAGAGCGAGCAGAAATGGTAAGTGATAGGAGAGGGTGTGGACAGCAGTGAGCAGCATTTAAATGCTGAGTTGCGACACTAGTGGTAGCTGTGTGCATTTATGTGTGCTTTCTATAGCCGCACCCCACTCAGATCTTACTCAGCTTCTGCCTCCCAGCCACTCTCAAAACAAACAGAGAAAATCAAATTAAACACCTATCCTTGAATTACATGCACTCAGATTTACGGGGCAACAAAAGGCAACAGCAGAAAATGTCAATAATCGGCATTTACACACACGCTTGCTTTTATATCGCTGATCTACGAGCTGTTTGGTTCAAGATGGTGATGACCTTCTGAAACTGACATTTTGTTAAATGTTTGTCAAGTATAGTATGAGTAATACAAATATTGCCTAGTGCTAAATCCAAGCAGATTCTTCTTCTTCTGCTTCATATTATTATTATTATTATTATTATTATTATTATTACCATCAATATATGGATTACCTATCTATACCACTTATCCATTACTATGACCTTCTCTATGACCATTAAAGGTCATAGAGAAGGTGGAGCTAATCCCAGCTAAATTCAGGCAAGAGGCAGGGCACACACTGGGCAGGTCGTTAATCTATCGCCGGGCTAACACAGAGACGAACAACCATTCACACTCACATTTATTATAATAATTATTATTATTATTATTATTATTATTAATAAATTTTATACACTAGATGCCTCTTTCTCTTCTTCAACGTGACCAGTGCATGTAACCCCTGTGTACCACCTTAAATCTTCTGCCTATTTCAATTTCTATACATACACCCTCTCTATCAAGCCTCTGTAAACACCTATAAGCAAACATTCACAGCCACAATCAGAATGATGTTGATTGACATATCTGTAATACTGGCACTTGTGTGAGGGTCTTACTGATAGAAAGTGATAGATAGACTGACAGCCAGCGAATAGACAATTTGTTAACAATATAAATAACATGTTATTACCAGTGAGTGAACTGAGATTGCCGTGTTTCTCACCTCATTGAACTCTTTAATCAGAGTTGAAGACATGAGATGAGCAGCCACAAAAAAAAAAAAAAAAAAATGGGCACTGACTCAACTTCCCGTGACACCTGAGAGAGGGAAACAGCAGCAGCACACCGAGCCAACTTAAATATTACCCTCCACGAGCTCGGCGCTAAAGGCCGGTAAGACAAATGACACTCATTCCCGGACCATGCATTTAATCACAGCCTCTTATAATTAATGCTACACTCCATTGCCCAAACAAATATCTTTGTCAAGGTGCTTGTTGCTGTACAAGTCCTTCTCCTGTTCTCAAAGGCACGATAGCAGTGATGCTATAATTGCCTCTGTCCTGAAGACTCCACATGTACGGGGCACCAATTCATCCTGAAAGGACCTCGCTGCCATCCAGCAAGTCCATAAAATATTTTATCACTCTGTCATTGGCTAAACTTTAATAAAGCCTGTGACCTTGTGTGAATGCACAAGGGAGAAATTAGGTTTTGTCGTACTGTCGGCAGATGCGGCTCGCTACCGTGCAGGGGTCCTTATCACAGCCCCACTTAATTACCTGCTTTAATTTGAACTGTTTTTAAAATGACCCCCACACCAGCACAAGACAGGCTGGTTTAATTAAACAAATGAATTCTGTGCTTATCTAATGAGATCAAAGCACTCATTTGTCACGGTAATAGTTAAGAATGCTGATAATATTATCTGTGGACCTCAAACTGGGTTTTACCACACAGGAGGACTAGTGATCTAATCTCCCATTTTTGCTGTGATGTACATCGGCTTATCAACGCCTATAATATCAGATTAGGAGCGAAAGACAAATTAGCTTGTTCATGTATAACCAATTTGTGCCGATTTAGATTCTTCAGAGACATGTCACACGACATCACGAGATACACAAATAAAAGCAATATTCATAAACATTTTTACTGAATACATTTATCACCCCCACACACACACACAGTGAATAATCAGTGTCATGTAAGACCAACGGGAGAAAATTTTGATGGCAAAACATCAATTAATATCATCCTTATTGTACTCCACACTACCTTACAATATGAGATATATATATATATATATATATGTGTTGTAGACTGTCACCTTTATTTCTCTTTTTCCCCTTTTCATCAGGACTACAGCATTAAGAACACAGCAATCCGCCAGGGTTAGAACAGAATCACAAGCACAAAGGGCATAAATAGGGCAGTAACTGTAAATAAATAGGGCAATCACTGTATATCCATATCTGTATCGGTATTCTGAGTTGCACATGAAGTGAGCATGGCATAAATCAGAAGCCTATCACTATAACTGGAAAAGCTCAGCGGTAGAAATGCCACTATTGTCAGCATGGTGTGTGAATTCGAGCTCTGACACTTCCTCAACCTCAGCTACATGACTCAAGCCCATAAACGGTCTCAACTAGTACTACATCATTTGTAAAAATATATAAACATTTTTGTAGCTGATAGTGATAATGAACTGCTTATATTTACCAACAACATGCCTCTCTCTCTTTGCATCTGTATTTGTATCTTTTCAGAAAAGATTATCTGTTCATTCTGAATTATGTCTTCGTATTCGGTTGCATCCCAAATAAATGGGCGGCAAGGTCTGGTGAGCAAGCCAGTCTAACATGTCCTAGGGCATAGACCCGTTGCGTGATCCAATCCAAAAATAAGTGAAGTCTACACAGAGGACTTTATGAGAACACCCATAACATCCATTTTCAGGATCACTTCAAACTGAAAACACCTGGATCAATCTGTTCTAAATGGGTATTATTGAAGGCACCAACTGATGGTTTGGTCCTATAAATATTTAACAGCAACTGCATGTAGTTATCATCACAGAGGTGACCTTAGATTTACAGAGAGTGCAGCAGAGACACCTGAATGGAGCTTTTCAGTAACAGAGACACCAGTACGCTGGAAAGAACCAAGGACAAATGATAAATGTTAGCCAAGAACTTGGTCAGTGCAGGGACTTTCTCTTGGTTCATTGCTCCAAATTGTTATTCGTCTCTTCAATTTGTAATAATGCAACATGACAGACAATTAGTTTGTAAAATGGGTTCATTAGTAATTGAGATTTGTGTTTTATGTTTAAAAACACTTTTTTGAAACACAGTGCCTGTGTAACCATTGATTTTTCCTCTGAGCAATTACTACAGCCGTGTTTTCACTGAAAATAAGAAAGGCCTTTAATGACCATTTAGTACTACGTAAAATGAAAAGCTGATAATTAACAGCTAACCTAATTATTAAATCCCTGATTTGAGATACAGAGGCTTCTGAATGTATTCAGACCCCCTCACTTTTTGCACACCTTGTTGTATTTTAGATTAAATTTAAATTGGATTAAATTTACTATTTTGCCCATTAAATAACACAATAATTCATGAAGGCAAATTAAAAGTATCACACGTAGCTATGTATTCAGACCCTTGGCTAAGGCACTCCAAACTGAGCTCAGGTGCATCCTGGTTTCTTAAATTATCTTGAGCTTTTTGGAAAACTTCTGTAAATCCCACCTGTGACAAATTCAACTGTTTGGCCATGATTTAGAAAGGCACAAACGTGCATGTGCATAAAACAAGTGCAATAAATCATGAACTCTCCATTGACCTATTATTTCTAAAACTATTTCTAAAGTGTTGATTGTTCCTGGAGGAACATTGGACTCCATCATTGTGAAATGGAAGAAGTTTGGAACCATCAGGATTCTTCCCAGAACTAAGCGATACAGAAGGGTCTTGGTCAGGGAGTTGACCAAGAACCTAATGGCCACTCTATCAGAACTTCCGAAATCCTCCACGGAAATGGTAGGACATGCTGGATGAACAAACGTCTCAGAAATACTCCATGAACCAGGCCTTATAAAGGCATATGCCAGGCACTTAAATGACTCTGAGAGCATGAAAAAAACACTCACTGATCTGATGAGACTAAAATTTAACCATTTGGACTGAACTCCAATTGCTACGTCTGGCAAAACCCAGACAGTAGATAACCTGCAGTTAGTCTGTCTAAAGATGTCTAAACCCTTAAAAAAGCCAAGTGTGCTTTTCTTATGCTATGCTTTAATCCAGATGTTGGCTAGTTACAGTAGCTGCTGCAGCAAAATGGGCATAAGCATACTTACACACTCTGTACAGATAACAGCTGACAAATTGTTTACATTTTAAATGACCTAATTAAAAGACATTAATAAAAAGAAATTGAGTTAATTACTCCCACCCTCCTCTCGATGTTAGCATGAACTAAGATCAGTTTAGTTACAATGAGACACTGATGTGTTTAAATGCCTTGAGTTGATTTTTACCTCAGGTGATGAAATAGAGACTGAATAATACTGATAAAAGTGAGAATATATTTCCCATTGAAATTCTCTTTAAATTTGCCAGGACATAGCCATTGGACACCATCACTTGAGTGAAGAAAACTTCCCTCAATTTCAATTACTTTCCCCTTCAATCCTTCTGCAACTACACACTGCTGCGTCCTGGCCTTCCATTGATCAAAGCAGTACAGTAGTTCTTCCTCCGTCAGTTGTCTTAGAAGCTCTGTCGTTTTCTTCTTCTTCACGTCTTCACTAGATCAGGTGAATAGAGAGATTGGACAAGTACTGTGATGTGTTTCTGGCCCAAAAACTCCTTAACTGAGAGCGCTGTGTGTGCTGGTACGTTGTCCTGATGAAGAGTTTTCAAGAACCTTTTTGTAGTAGTGATGGTTTACTGTTACTCCATTGGGAACCCAGCTCTCCATAATTACACTCAATGTCAAAGAAGACAATTAACATTGGCCTTGAAGTTGGACTTGCTTTGTTTTCCAATGCATCAACTACCGCCTTGTCTCAGGATTGTGTTGGTCTGAACTGAACTGAAGTCTTGTTATTTAAGTCCAAAGCTATCAATTTGAGCACTTGTTGTAATTTGTTGAATTTGGGGCACTCTGTATATTAGAAAAAATGTAAATTTGACCATGTGAAGGGTTTTCCTTGGCCACCACAAGTATATACAGAATATACAGTGACTGCATACAGAAATAGAGAGAGAAAGTGGGAGACACATCTAGAGCGGCATACAAATCAGTCTGGTTAACTTGCATCAGCGAGTAAAATCTCACCAGTTCTTCTTAATTCGCCACTGCTTCTTGTTCTTCAGTGCCAATGTGTGCTCCTCTAAAGAAAATAAAAACTGGGAAGATTCACACTGTAAACTTGCCAGTGAATATATTCACACTCCCATTTCACTTTGCATATGATAAGAAGAGGGGTGCACTTGTCAAGTGAGTTTCCGTCTCCTGTTTGCTTATCGAGACCTACATAACATATGTTACGCAACAGTGCATGTTGGGGCTTCTGTGAGCTGTCTATACTCATAATGGGGAGTGTGAGAGGAGGCACTGGCTCAGTGTGAAGAAGAGCAAATCATAAACTGTGGTTAGCAGCAGATTTGCAATGGCTATGTGCCATAAACCAGTGGAAACAGGGATGGGGCGGCTTATGGAAATAACAACAAAGTGAGATGCACTGAGGGAAAATAGCCTCTTAATGGCCACCCCTCCTGCTTCAAGCTAGCATGCAAATGCTATGTTTTGCAGTGCTCCCAGCACGGTGTAGACTAGCAACAAATTAGCATCAAACTACCCACACATTACCACCCTCTTTCATCTTCAAATCGAGTACATCAGGAGGTCCACATTTGCTCAGAAATGTACACCATCCAGTCTGCCTGTTGCTAGATTTTATGCTATCATCCCATTATTTCATATAGCGTCTTGCAACTGTTTTTTTCTTCCTAACAAGGATAATTGATGACAACAGAAGGAAGAAAATGTCAATTAAAGTTGTATTTCTAAACACGCTGCTGTGCTTTGGTTCACTCTCATAGTATCGTTTCTATAGGCAGACAGGGAGATCAGAGATGAGAGTCTCCAGTCTGCTGCGCAAAGTTGTGCTGTTGTGTTCATAATCCAGTACAACAGCTGAGGACACAACAGCGACAGCAGCATGACAAATAATACCTGTGCTCAATTGCACACTTGAGATGTTTTACACCTGATCAGAAGCCTTAATGAGCTGGCACTGAGACAGGGGGAGAGATGGGGGGAGGAAAGAGAGAAAGAGAAAGAGAAAGAGAAAGAGAAAAGAGTGAGAGATCTGTGTGACTGAAGACTCTGTGTCCTCTTCAGAAAGCCTGAGGGTGGGAGTGAAGTCTCTCCAGGATTCAGCAGGCTGAACACATGGATGCCGTACAGCTCCTCTCGCAGATAGAGACAGCTGCAGCCCTGACAGCCACTGACAAATGAGAACCTGTTAAAGCTAAACAGCTCACTCTCAGGGCCCCCTCGCCCCAAATAAAAAGAGCTCCCACACACAAGCGCGCGCTCGCGCGGCCAAGCTGAAGAGCTGTCAGCCACGCGAGAGGAGAGAAGAGCGGATCCCCTCTGGCTATGACATCACACACATGGGCGCAGAGCTTGGCAGGGGGCTCGACTGCAACACCACATCCATCAGAGGAGAAGGCGCTGAACAGCACAAGCAGGGAAAAGAGGGACTATTCGTGTGACCTGTCATAAGCATGACATTATACCAGAGTGAGAGAAAGCAGGATAGAAAAAGAGAGGGAGAAAGAAAATGATGGGTAGAAGGTTGGGCTGGGTGATATGGAAGGAGTAAAACATGACGGCATGTGCTGTTCCTGGAAAATAATCAAAGACAAGTATGGCAGGTAATGTATGACACCATCTGACTCAAAGCGGCACGTCCTGAAGTGTTTTATTCCTTTTAAACCACAGAAACTTTCCAGCGATTACAATTTTAACCGCAGTTACATTTAATCCTGAGGAACATCCACGAGACAAATTAAATTCGTTGTAGCAGCCATGAACATTCCGCTCATGAGTGTCTTTTTTTCCCCCCTTGCTTCTGAAGTTAAAAATACCAAACAAATGCATCCTGTCATGTTACCAATAAACCAGAAGGCACACTGACGGTTACTGACAGTCACAAAGCACTGACGCTAGAGTCTCCTTCTATAAATGTTATACAACATCTCCTTACAGAAAACTTCACCATATCGATGCTTACATATCTTCTTTGTTACATAACAACACTTTTAATCTGTTCATTATTAGCCCTAAAATATGTTAAGCTTCTGCCATTACTAGTCCCTGTGAATGAGTTGTTGCTACATAAGCAAAATGTATTACAGCGAATACATTAATATAAACTTGCACCTGAATCTACTGTCACATCTGTGCTTTTATAAAACAAAATTAATAAGCACCTTCTGATCAATTACTTATATCATATATAATACTCTGTTCTGACAGTTGTTTGCATATAACTTATATACTGTTGCCCCACAGTTACTCATATAAATTAATTATATTACTACTTGTACTTATTTTTCCATGGTTACATGATTCATTTGCTATAACTTTTCTATTGCTTCACTGCTGTCTTGCTGCCACTTTTTAAGCAAACCACGTTGTGCATTGTGAGTATGCTTCAAGGCTCATCGTTCTTTTTTTTTTTTTTTTTTTTTTGCAAGATCATGACAGAACAGGGAAAATTTATCTACCTCAGAATACCTTAAACTCATTAAAGTGCCGTTCCAATAACTGCATCCTGCTGCACTCAGATCTCTACATACCCCTTCCCTTCAGTGCTCCACTCCTCACTTAAGCATTTAAACCATGCCATTTCTCATATGCGGTGTACTACGGCACTCTATTATTACTGAGGAAAAAAAATAATAAATCCACGGCTGGGTTTTTTTTTTTTCCATATTATGTGAGATATAACAATTTATAACAAAACTTGATGGCAGATGTTAGCAGAGGGCTTTCCACGACCCCTTACCACTGCTGCGTACTACACAGATATAAAGAGCTGCAAACACCAGCTGCTGATGGAAAAGGGAGGCTAGACGGCTCAATACCGTAATAGGTAAAACATAAGACAAATTGCACAAGGGAATACACTTACCGTTTTACGAAGACCCCCGAAAGAAGAGTCTAGCAAAACTTTGAAAAAAAAAAAAAAAAAAACCTTGATCCTCTTACGCTTGTCTATTGTTTCTCTTTCCTTTCATATTACAATTGTATTCATAAACTTGTGTCTATTGGTGCAGCAGGTAGTATTGGTGCCAAACAGTGCTTCAAAGTCCCTCACAGTGACTCACGGTTCCTGAGCTCAGGTTACTGTACCTGTCTGTGTGTTGTTTCACATGTTCTCATATTGACACGTGTCCTTATGGGTTTCCTGGAGCTTCTGCATGCTGAACTGACTACTCCAATTTGCCCCGAGGTGAGAATGAGCATGCAAATATGTAATATGAGTGATGTGATGACCTGGCGTGCCATTCAGAGTATTCCTACCTCAAACCAATGGTACCTGGGAGCAGTAATGCATCACTGAAGCAGTCACTGAAGATGAATTTAAAAAATTAATTAATTAAAAATAATAATAAATTACAAACTGAATGCTGTCTGTGTACCCTGTTGCATACCCACTCTCTCCTTCATATCTACACTCACCATTTACAGGAAAGACAGATACAACTTCAGAGGGACAACTTTTTTAATAAAATAATAATAATAATAATAATAATAATAATACAGTACAAACACTTGCTAACGTTACTAAAAATATACTAAAATCTTACTAAAAACCTACTGCCAAGCTGCTCCTGATGGGCCCTTGAGCAAGGACCTTAACCCCCTTTTTAAAATCTCAAAATCGCTGCCCCTTCTCATATAGCATGACAGTTTGTTCGGTAGATATATGTGTTTGCACGCTACACGATCGCTCACAGATGAGGCGCGCACACTACACAGTTTTTCATCTGGAGGGGAGCTCCTCACATTCCTGATCTCAAAATCCCACCATCTCTTGAAAATAATTGCAAGAGCTAGGGTTAGGGTTAGGGTTAGGGTAGGGTCTATCATGACTTTTTACAGTAAAAAAAAAAAAAGAAAAAAGATAACTAGAGAAAATGTGGGGGAATTATTGGTTGGGCGGCATGGATTGTCTGTTCAGCACAGAGAATCAGATGTATGGTGCAAAAAAAAAGTAGTTATCTTACTTAAATACCCATTTGGATATGACATGGCAAATAATTTCTTATAAAAGCATGACTATTGTGCTCAGATTTTGCCCTTGCTCTTTCACACAAATAGATGGATGATAAACTGGCATCAGGCATATCATATGATATGAATTTGATTTCATATCATTTCTCATCGCCGTACTTGCAAAAGAGTTGCAGAGGCATTCACACTATGCAATTCATCACAGCGAAAATCAAACATGCTTGATAAACATTGGCGCCTCAGCGCTTGTTCACAGACTGAGAAAATGGTTTTGCTGAACCTCCCACGCTACCTGAGCATGGGAACGTGCCACCATGACTAGAGAGCATGCGACGAGTAGTCGCCCACCTGGAAGGTGGTAGTCACGGAGCCTCAAAATCAGTCAGTGACCGAGAAAACAGGGTCTAACATCATGTAGCGTGCACTAGGCTTTAGTGATTGATAGAGCTTTCTCTTGCTACCGCCATCTATTCATCCATCCATCCCAATCCCCCAGCAGCTGAAACTGTCAAGAGTGCACACCATGTCAGTTTGAGTCAAAAAGATCCTCAACATCCATCCTAACCGATCTCCTAACTCCCAACGCATCAACATTTCAAACAAGTTTCCATTCTTTGAGACCGACTCTTTCTGGCATCTACATAACAAAACAACACATTTAAAGGGATAAAAGACAAGTGTCTTTCATGGCAGATATCAAAGAGAATTAGTGTGCAATGAATATCGCTAATCACCCTCTCAAACCACCCCCCATCAGCACTTCAAATAGATTACAGCCGTTCTGAAGAGCCAGAGTAATCACTCATCATTAACCAGGGAGAGACAATGAGCGGGCGTGCGAGTATGCGTGTTTATTTGGATGTGTGGGTGGGTGTGGTGGAAAGTTTTTTTAACTGAGAAAGGGCAACGGTACACATATGTTGAGATTGTCATGATGCTGTCAAAGTTCTCAGAGGAATGCACACTTTTATGCGTTTATGCCTGTGTGGATGTTTACGAGTGTTCAGCAGTGAGAGGAGAAACCAGGGCGTAAAAACGATGCCACATGCTATATGTGCTGCAAGGGATGCAACAACAGAGGAAAAACAGCATTAAAAATGGGCAGATTTCACTGCAGCGGCCACACACACACACACACACACACACACACACACACACACACACTCTAACGTTCAATGGCTCAGTGATCACTTTAATGGACTCCACTCAGCCCCAATGTCCTCTAGCAAAGACACCGATAATATGGCAGCATGGAGGAAGGACAAAAAAAAAAAAAAAAAGAAAATCATTTTTATATCTCAATTTTTTTTTTCTTCTAATGACGGAGCTAATATTCTTCCATGCTATCTATGGAGTTTTAAAATTCCTCCTATGACCTCGGAGCTGGCTGGAGAGCAGTGTGTCGGTGCAGGTTTAAAGCGGAACAGAGCTGGGATGGGCTCCCAACCCACTCTAATACTCTTTGCTGGATTGGTGAATCCATCTTAATCAGTGGTGCTTTCTCGCCTTTCGCCAACACACACTATGAAGCTATTTCAATGCCAGCGCTAAATATTGCTCAGAATAATGAAATATTATCAGCTCCCAAACAAGACCAGACATTTCCACATTGACATTCAGCTATTGCAACATATTTTTTTTTTTCTGTTAGGTACCTCAGGCTGTTTTCCTGGGGAAAAAAAAAAAAGAAAACAGACAGACTGATTACATTATCATGTCATCACGAAATTTGAGGTTTGAAATCAGCATGGCCAAATTGGTTGGCATTGTCTACTAAATTTGAGAATCAGGGACTGCAGCTACCTTGTTAATTATACCTTAAACATGCCCACTGTTTCATTATTTTTCGTAAACTGTTATGGCTGTCAGCTTTGATATTTTATTTCACGATATGATGAAATGTTAAACAGTAGCTGTTTGAACAGCCGTCATATGCCAGTACAAATAAACAAACAGGCTGTAGTTTCTCATGATAGCATAGAATATGATAAAAGTCATACGCGAAGAGATTTAGAGCTATCACGATTTGGAATACTACTGTACGTTTGCCATGCAAAAGTGATATTATTGCACAGGATGACAGCAAAAGGGATTTAAAAGCTCAAATCAACTATGCAGGATGTAATAAATGACAGTTTATGCGGAGCATTTTTTGTAGAACGCCTTCACAAATCCGTCAGAAAGAGGTGTTTGTTATAAATTTAACTCCAAATTTATATCACTGATATATTAGACATGCTTCTGCTTCTTCAGAATGCAGAATTTGTGGTTATGTACTGAATGCATCTCATGACGCATGGACAGCATGGAAAGCTTTAGAGGAAGAAGGAGTACACGGTCTACTATATTTCTTCTGTTATCGAAAGTTAAAACTGCACCTACACGTTCATTGTAAGTGAGCTTTGAGTAAATAGGTTGTCTGGTCTTTTAACAGTACAGGGATGTGTGCTGAAATTATTGCCTGTTGTATTTCAGGAGTACTCCTTTAAATTTGAAAAAGCAGATGCATCTTAAGCAAACACTCATATTTAAAACAATGACTGGCAGAGTTATGGCAGATGTTAGATCAGATGTACGCGGCTGTGCGCAGCAGCACACACACCCCCACCAATGTCTTAAAAGTGCACTCGCTAAGCTTTTATTGCTCTCGTTTCAGCTACTGTTCCTCAACTTCCAAAAAACTTCTCTACTATTAAATCAAGGCGACATACTTCACGGGGCAAAAACACTGTAATTTATATGTCACCATCCTTTTCATTTCCACCGAGAAGTCTCTCAAAAGAAATAAATGCAACACAATAACACACTTTAAGAGAGCCTGTAGCTTTCCATGGGGTGTGTAATCCAGCAACAGGATAAGGGTCGGAGTGGGGTAATACTGATTTAGTGGAATGGTTGGCTGAGTTAAAGCTGTAATAATGTTCTAACGCTCAGGGGAGTAGAGTGGCTATAGACTGGATGCCCTGGCAAGCAGAACTACAACATGTCCAGGCTGATTGGCTTCTCACTGATGAGATGTTTGATTTAGCAAGCACAGGCCTACTGGTCTGCTATAAAACAAGCAAAAGGCACCGCAAAACAACCTGAGACCCGCAACCATAAACTGTGTGCAAGAACAACAGTATCGAATATCCCTAAAAGAAAAGTAAGAAGAAGGAAAAACAGTACAAATGCCCTACGTTTAACAAGGGATGCAGCAATACTCTGATGTGACACCATGTATTTTCAGCTGTAGACGAAAGATACATTTCTGCAGTGCACAAAAAAGACGTGTGCGGCTCATGATGGATGTTTGTGTGTGTGTGTGGGGGGGGGGGGGGGGGGGGGGGGGGGTGGGGGGGCATGTTGGTCTGAGGTATGAAATGAAGTTTAGTGGCTCTCTGATGAAGCGTGACCAAACAGGATGACTCTGATCCCAAAACTCCACCTACACTACCAGTCAAAAGTTTGGACACACCTTCTCATTCAAAGGTTTTCTTTATTTGCATCATTTTCTACATTGTAGATTAATATAGGAGACATTATGAAGTAACGCATACGGAAATATGCAATAAGAAAAAAGAAACAACCAGAATATGTTTTATATTTTACATTCTTCAAAGTAGCCACCTTTTGCTTTGATGCCAGTTTCGCACACTCTTAGCATTCTCTCAGTCAGATTCATCAGCTATTCACCTGGAATGGTTTTCATCAGTCTTGAAAGAGTTCCCAGAGCTGCTGAGCACTTGCTGACTCATCGTAGCAAAAGGTGGCTACTTTGAAGAATCTAAAATATAAAACATATTCTGGTTTATTTAACACTTTTTTTTGTTTATTGCATAATTCCCTTTGTGTTCCTTCATCATTTCGATGTCTTCAGTATTAATCTACAATGTAGAAAATAATACAAATAAAGAAAACCATTGAATGAGAAGGTGTGTCCAAACTTTTGACTGGTAGTGTATCTTTATGGGGCCAAAAATGCATTTCCACCAATGAGGGAAAATGGGATGAATGAAAAGAAAGAAAAAAAAATAGTGTGGGTTATTGTTAATTTCATGTAGGTGTTGGGTGAGTTGTTCTGAAGTGGCATATTAAGTTTGGTGACCCTCTGATGAAGCATGACTGAGCAAGAAGACTTTGACCCCAAATCTCTACTAATTTCAATGGGGGGAAAATGACAGGACAGCGAGAGAAAGAGTGCATCTTTCCAAAAGCTGTACACAGGTACACTATTCAGGTACAGGACAGATGAATTTTAGTTAGTTTGGGGTCAATATCTCGAAATCTTTGGGAGAAGAAGCGTGGTAAATAAAGTGGTCTGACAGATAACAATATTGTGATTGCTTGTATAATCACATTAATAATGCTCTGATACCAGTATCTTATACCACATGATCAGAGGTGGACAAAGTACTCACATTCATTACTTAAGTGAAAGTACAGATACTACTGGTCAAATGTTACTCCAATAC
>JAOVYU010000037.1:6319066-6329354 GCA_025674565.1 Synodontis membranacea | reverse complement strand
GTGCGCCTTATAATCCGGTGCGCCTTATGTATGAAAATAGACCCGTTCATTCTCAAAAATCAACAGTGTGCCTTATAGTCCGGTGCGCCTTATAGTCCGAAAAATACGGTACTGAAAAAGAACCTACTTGATAAATCCAACTCTCCTCTCTTTAACTCCTACCTTTATTCTGATTATAGCTATCTTAACTGTCTCTTTTATGATGAGCAACAGGGTTTTTAGAGGTGTCGAAAAAATACAGTAGTCTTGCTACCTCAGACTAACCGCCAGCATCATTTTGTGAGTAATATCATTTTATGAAGTAAACTATTATTTAGGGCAACTAGTGTCGACAGGTTTTTTTGGGGAAAAAAAAAAAAAAAGAAAAAGCTTTTTTGCTATATTCTTCACTTTTCACCATATTTAGCCAGTTTGTTAAACTACTATCAACAGTGTTTAGATTTGTCATTGTTGTGGTATATCTTGAACACAACTGGCTGTTATGTAACTCAGTCAAGCATTTCAACATACTGTAACACTGACTTCCTGTTTCAAAAGGAAATGTGTGGAATAAATATGGAATTAAATCACAGCTCTCAAGCCGTTTCATAGGGACTTTAAGTGACGAGACGGCAATCAGTAGAAAAAATTTGGCCAAGAGGTTTTAGACAGGCTCTATACTGAAATAAGCACCTCTATAAGCATCTCTCGCTCTCCCTCTTCCACCCAGTATGAATAGAATGCTAAAAACCTGTCTGAGCACTTGAGAGCCACACTCCATCCACCCACTCAAGAGCTGTAAGTCTTTGCTTCCATCCACTTAAATCCTGAAGAGCTCGATACGCCAGAGCAAGACCTTAGCACACCGACACCAGAAAGCTTTATGACCTAGAATTATTCACCATCCTCTCCATAGCAAACATGAGAGTTTCTTAAACTATACTTTGCTGGGATGACAGAGGACAGATGTAGAGGAAAAAACAAAGTGACAGATGAGTGTCAGAGGAACACATCTGGAATATACAAAACAGAGTTAAAATCCTGACTTTGTGGTATGTGATTCTCTCAGCTCCAGTCAGCTGTCATAACCTGCATCCTAACACCTGACATACACACCCCTCTCCATCAACGCTAATTACCACCCTGCAGGACTGATCTGAACACACACACACACACACGCGCGCCCTCTTTCAGTCAGCACAGTGGATGAACTCTTTCTGCACATAGTGATAACGGTTTCAAAGGTTTTTATGGCCGATGTTCCGACAGATAAATACAGCAAAAGCAATCTATTTCCCCCCTCTTCCTTTATCCTCAAAGTGTCTATACAACCCTCTCCCTCTCTCTTCATTTTATCTGGTGTCCTGCATACAGAGCCAAATCAGAGAACTAAACCTCTTTTTTGCATTGCTTTATTTATTCCAGATCTAGGCTTGACAGAGAGAGATTACTACTTTTGAACCTGCCATGTTTTGTTGTCCTGATGGAAGCCGGATGGAGAAGAGAATGTAAAAAAAAAGGACAGGAAAAAGCAGCGGCTGCAGCCCATACAAATTAAAAACCTGAGAGCACTGACTAGACGGCATCTTATCTCAGATTCGAGGAGTACCTAGGGAAAAAGAAATCACTCTAATATGATAGAAACCCAGTATGCAGATATGAGGATGCACTGTATGCTAGCACAGGCATGGGAAATGAAAAAAAATAAATAAAAAAAAAATAAAACCCTTATTTTCCACAACTGCACTCAGCCGTTAATTATGGTGTTAGAACTTAAATTAAGGCAGAACATTTCTTCAATATTTCCACTTACAGTTCATGGACTCTTGGAGATATTGTGACAGAAAGAGGCTCCTCTCCCGCACTGATTATTGGCTTTATTACAGAAGAGCATGACCACATTAACTCTTTCACGCCTCGGAATGCTCGCTCTGACCCCAGTGCACTTGTGTTTTACACACTTGTGTTTTCCAATGACATAAGTGTTCTTCTCACTTTCAGCAATTATCAGCTGCAAGTCTGTGTGTGTGTATGTGCGTGATTAAACGTGCAAGGCCTTCCTTTGTGCCTGGATGGAATAAAGAATGAATCAGTCCTTGTGTGAATGTATGCAAGCCTCTGGCACACGGACTACGAGACGACCATATCCTTTGTTGAACCTACTGAAGCGCTGAAGCCTTGACATGCTACAGAGATGGCCAGTTTAAGGTGTGATAATAAGCTGTTTAATGACCATCAGTGGTTTCATATGTACATAGAAGTGGACTCATTTGAACGCCACATGCAACAAACAGACAGTGAGCCATGGGATACTGGAAGCGAATGTGTTTAAATGATAAGCTGTTTGATTTGTCCCTGGAATTGAATTGGATTAATCCAATCATAAAAAACAAACAAACAAAAAAAAAAAACTTATCAATAAGTAGCATTATTGTGGACACTTCAGAAATAGACAAAATATCTTTCTAGACTTCCTAGACATTACTGTTATCTCTTCAGAGCAAGGACGTTGTCCTTCTTATTGCCTAGTGGCTTTTCTAATATCAGCTATCAGCTTTATGTTCTTTATCTGAAGGTACTCGTGTCAATCTGGGCTGAGATATTTTCTGCACACCTGAAGGAGCTGTGGATCACGACTGCTTGCCTGTGAAATGTCTATTGGTTTTGCCGTCTAATTGTCATGTGCCATGGTTGGGGCTGTGGCTGGGTGGAGGCAGACAGGCTGCTGTGGCAGACGCCTGCTGTGTGTCAGGGCGCCCTTCATCCATTCCTGACAGATGTCAAGGCTTCTGTTGAGCGAGCACGCTCTGTCACATAACCCTTGTTCTGCATGCCACAAGTTACACATGCCTCTATGTCCACCAGACTGGTATACAGTCAAACACACACACACACACACACACACACACACACACACACACACACACACATAACTCTCCATCTATCAGTAGGTTGTCCTCACGCAAACACTCTTGAGAATCCATCAGTTCCCACCTATTACCCCTGACAGGCTTCACTTGCCCAAATGCCATGGTCCATGCAAATACATCCTGGCATCTCAGCATCGCATCTGAATGGTAAAATATCAGTCTGATAGATGCTGATAGAACAGGATTGTGTGTCTCTGTGTGAGTGTGTGCGTGTGTGTGTGTGTGTGTGTGTGTGTGTGTGTGCCTCAAACTTTTGTTCAAAGTTATCAGGAAGTGCACAAGTTACGGGTCATAACCAGGAAAGCAATTATCTCAGCATGCCAAGCCAATGAGGGAAAACGTGTAATTTAGACAAAGGGCTCAAACAAACCATGCATGAAGTATACACAGGAAAACTATCTTATCTTAGATCTTATCTGCCATTATTATGGGTAGACATTTATTAGATTTTACTCAGCCTTAAAATGCATTCAATCTAATGGCTGCATTTTTCTTTCGGAAGCCACAATCTGACGCAAGTTTGAAATGCTCCAGAAGGCCACGACGTTGCAAAGGTGCATGTTTTGATATGCAAACGATTATGGTTCTGGTAGCAGTCAGTATTAGCACTAAAACACTCAGACAGCTCTGGAATCCCAGGCCAAAAGAAAAAAAAAAAAAACCCACAAATCACAAAAAGAACAGAACAGAACAGAGGCAGCCTTAGCTGCACTCATACAGGATGAGGGTGAGAGGGGAAAATGGTACCCGTGTGTGCTGTAGGTAATGACTGGTAAATGGTTGCCATGTAAGAGGTTTGTCCATATTTAGAACAAAGCTCACTATCACTTCGATCTCGCCAATCATCAAGCACCTCTCTGTCTCTTGCTCTACCCAGCCACCATTGCCATGGAGACAAAACATCTGCCGCGGCAACAAAAATTCACCTCCGGAACATTAGAAATTCAGAAATCGCATTGTATATAGTTCAAGGTGAAAAAAAGGTGTTGCTGCAGGTGTGAAATTATGGTGAAGGAATGTCAGGAGTGTCCAAAGGTTTAACAGTGGATACCCTACAGAGGCACCCTACTCAAATATTTCTAATTTACATATACATTACATATTTATGATGATATTTTTATTATGTTTTCATTAATTCATTTCTTTTTTTGTGGGGAGTAATGGTCCACATTACGTAAAAGAGTAAGGGCCAATGTGTGTCGAAGATGATGCTTGGAACAATTTACCAGCTAATTTCCTTAGTATTTACACCACATTCTATCTACAAGGCTTTATGCAGATTCAGACACAAAAGAAAATAAGTACTATTACATTTTTATTGGTCTTCCTAGCAATATTTTGACATTTGGACAAATTTCACGTCATTACTTTTCATTAAGCCTTCTTAGTTTTTTTCAGGTTTGATTGAATCTTGCTCAATACTCTACGTAAATGTCCATTAATGTTAGTGCGTGTTGAAGTGTGTACCATTTAGGTCGACTAGTAGACTTCACCACTGGAGCCATCCCATCTCTGTACAAGCTCTTGGTCTTACTGAAGTTCACAATGTTAAAGATTACCCTCTGAAAGAAAGGAGAGAAGGAAAAAAAAAACATTTAATTAGTGGTTAAACTTTTAAAAGTGGGCTTACAGACATTTAAATGATTTTGACCTTAATATGACGAAATGGAACTACATTTGATCAGAGATTTGCCGAGAGATATCCCGTCTCTGCCGGGAAATATATTTTAATTAACACAGATGCTACACATTATGTATTTCTGCAGATAAAATACAACAGAGCTGTTATGGCATGTGGTGCGGTTTAAAATGAACAACGCAAATGCCGAGCGAACACTATATGTTAAAACAAACCAATTCCAAATTGCTCAGCATCTAATGGGAAGAGCTGGAATAGTATATGTATGTGTACAATGGAGTGATAATACAAAGAATCACTGAGACCAGAGAACACATATATGTACATATCCTGTATGCTTTTGTATTGTTACAGAGTGTTTATGGTGTATACGAGACCAAGATAGGGATTTGTTAAAGTTACGGTATGCAACAAAGCACAGACAGCAACAATGTTCCAGTACAGCATACCAGAACAGTGACATGAACAGTAAATAAGAGAGAGAGAGAGAGAGAGAGAGAGAGAGAAAAAACAACTCTTACATTTACATTAAAATACACATACCTACAGGTACATACAGTGGTGTGAAAAAGTGTTTGCCCCTTCCTGATTTCTCAGTTTTTTCCATGTTTGTCACACGTAAATGTGTCAGATCATCAAGCAAATTTAAATATTAGTCAAAGACAACACAAGTAAACACAAAATGTGGCTTTTAAGTGAAGGATTTTATTATTAAGGGAGAAAAAAAAATCCAAACCTACATGGCCCTGTGTGGCAAAGTGATTGCCCCCTAAACCTAATAACTGGTTGGGCCACCCATAGCAGCAACAAATGCAATCAAGCGTTTGCGATAACTTGGAATGAATCTTTTACAGCGCTGTGGAGGAATTTTGGCCCACTCTTCTTTGCAGAATTGTTGTAGTTCAGCCACATTGGAGGGTTTTCAAGCATGAACCGCCTTTTTTAAGGTCATGCCACAGCATCTCAATAGGATTCAGGTCAGGACTTGACTACTGTAGGTCACTCCAAAGTCTTCATTTTGTTTTTCTTCAGCCATTCAGAGGTGGACTTGCTGGTGTGTTCTGGATCATTGTCCTGCTGCAGAACCCAAGTTCATTTCAGCTTGAGGTCACGAACAGACGGCCGGACATTTTCCTTCAGGAGTTTTTGGTAGACAGCAGAATTCACGGTTCCATTTATCACAGCGAGTCTTCCAGGTCCTGAAGCAGCAAAACAGCCCCAGACCATCACACTACCAGCATCATATTTTACTGTTGGTATGATGTTCTTTTTCTGAAATGCGGTGATACTTCTACGTCAGATGTAATGGGACACACACCTTCCAAAAAGTTCAACTTTTGTCTCATCAGTCCACAGAATATTTAAAAAAAAAAAATTGGGGGGATAATCAAGATGTTTTCTGGCAAAATTGAGATCAGCCTTAATGTTCTTTTTTGTTCAGCAGTGGTTTTCATCTTGGCACTCTGCCATGCAGGCCATTTTTGCCCAGTCTCTTTCTTATGGTGGAGTCATGAACACTGACCTTAACTGAGCCAAGTGAGGCCTGATGTTCTTTGGATGTTGTTGTGGGGTCTTTTGTGACCTCTTGGATGAGTTGTCGCTACGATCTTGGGGTAATTTTGGTCGGCCGGTCACTCCTGGGAAGGTTCACCACTGTTCCATGTTTTCTCCATTTGTGGATAATGGCTCTCACTGTGGTTCGCTGGAGTCCCAAAGCTTTAGAAATGACTTTATATCCTTTTCCAGACTGATAGATCTGGGGGGGCAATCAATTTGTCACACAGGGCCATGTAGGTTTGGATTTTTTTCTCCCTTAATAATAAAATCCTTCACTTAAAAACTGCATTTTGTGTTTACTTGTGTAGTCTTTGATTAATATCTAAATTTGTTTGATGATCTGACACATTTAAGTGTGATAAACACTTTATAAAAAAAAAACCACTTAATAAAAAAATGAGAAATCAGGAAGGGGCAACCACTTTCTCACAGCACTGTATACAAAAACTCCTAAAGTTTATTTCAACCTATTACCTTTGATTAAGATCAGACAAGAAAATAGCAAAGGCCTATAGATTCATATACTAGTATACTAGTGCATCTCAAATAATAATTTTCTGAAAAATATATTGAAAGACCCAATATTTTCCATGAGTTACTTAAGAAAGTGACAATTTTATATATTCTAGACTCAATACGCATAAACTAAAATGTGTCAAGCATTTTTCTATTTTAATTTTGATAATCATGTCCTACAGCTCAAAAAAATTCAATAAAATATCTCAAATAATAGAATATTTCATTTCAAGTTTCAGTAAATTACTTTTCAAATATAAATACAGTGTATCTTTCAGTCTAGTTCAGAACACACAACCGCAATCAAGCCAAAGAAGGTCACTGCTGAAAAGGCAGGCTGGAGTGCTGTATCAAAGCATATTAATGGAAAGTTGACTGGAAGGGAAAGGCGTGGTAGGAAAATGTATACAACAACAGGGATGACTGCAGCCTTTAGAGGACTGTGAAGAAAAGTTGATTGAAGAACAGTGAGTGGACTGAAGCTGGTGTCAGTGCACCAAGAGCCACCTCGCACAGATGTCTTCAGGAAAGAGGCTACAATTGTCATATTCCTAATGTCAGGCCATTCTGAACCAGAGACAATGTCAGTAGCGTCTTACCTGGGCTAAGGAGAAAACAAACTGGATTGTTGCTCAGTGGTCCAAAGTCCTCTTTTCAAATAAAAATAAATGTTGCATTTGGAAATCACGGTCCTAGAGTCCTACAGGAAGTCTGGAGAGGCACAGAATCCAAGGTGCTTGATGTCCAGTGTGAAGTCTCTGCAGTCTGCGATGATTTGTTGGTCACAGTGTTGGTCCGCTGTGTGTTAAGTCGAAAAGTCAACACAGTCGTCTACCAGATGATTTTAGAGCACTTCATGCTTCCATCTGCTGACAAGCTGTATGAAGATGCTGATTTCCTTTTCCAGCAGGACTTAGCACCTGCCAACAGTGCCAAAAGTTCAACCAAATGGTTTACTGAGCAAGATATAACTGTGCTTCTGTGTATTACTCTGCTTCACTTGATAGAGAATCTATGGGGTATTGTCAAGAGGAAGATGAAAAACACCCGGGCCAAAAATACAGACGAGCCGAAAGCTGCTATCAAAGCAACCTGGCCTTCAGTAACACCTCAACAGTGTAACAAACTGATCCCCTCCATGCCATGCCGAAGTGATAAAGTAATTTGTAGTATAGTCAACCAAGTATTGACTGTATAAATGAATATACATAGGACATTTCTGTATAGTAAAGCTGTAAATCCTTTTTTGATTGATCTAAGGAAACATAATTTGAGATACTGGATTTCTGATTTTCATGAGCTTTAAGCCATAATCATCAAAATAAAGAAAAAAAATGCGTTAATATGTTACGTTAATATCTATATATCTATATATATCTATATCTATATCTATATCTATATATATATATATATATATATATACACACACACACACACACACACTGATGCAATAATATAAGCAAGTCTATAATGCAGCTGAAAATGACTCTTCTTGATGGACCATATTAAATTAATAACTAAGTCCAGGTGGTGGAAGTTAACGGTGTGCAGATGAAATCCTATTACAGCCCTATTCCTGTCAGATTCTCTAACTCTTTCTTTCTGTTCCTCCATACATTCCCCTCCCCATCTGTGACTGTAGTCACAGAAGCAAGGGATTGTGGTTGGGCTAGGCTAAAATGACATTTAACTGATGTTCACAGGCGAGGCAGGCTCCTGTAGCGGCTAGATAAGACCATTGCTGCTGGCATTTCAATTACACTTTTACTGCCCTGCACATCTGTCGCGAGCCTACTTTCACTGGTTCCTTCCAGAGGCAAACACATCCTCATCCCCCAACTCTGCATCACTTTTCTCTTTATTCTTTTTTAATCTTGTTTTTTTTTTTTTTCCCCAGGCCTGGAGCAGATTAGGCCGCATTGTTGTCTCATACCGCTGGGGTAAATGTGGTTGGGTCAGTTTGCAGTCAAGTATCGTAAGTGGATGGTATGAGTGTGTCTCCAATAACAAATATTGCCTTTGTCTTCAAATCACAAAATCCTAGGATTATAAGGTCAAGACTAACATAGGATCTTTTTGGATTCATTGACTGAAATACGCGCTCTCATCCGTGAAAGATACCAAATCGTGTAAAACACTTCATTATCAAACGAAAGACTGCGGTCTTACAGAGGTGCTTGCTTGATTTTAAAGGTGACTCCTAATCCTTTCCTAATGTCAAAGCGGATTTACAATCTTTGCATTTTTTTTTTTTTTTCACCCGCAACAAGGCTTGGTTATGCTGGAGCTGTCAGGAACAATACTCTTCCATTGTCTGTCATAATTTTCGAGAAGTGTCTTCACTGGCAATAATAGGTGCGTTAGTATGAGGTAAGCGCAAGGGTGAGGTTTGTGGTAAGCTAATTTGATCTTTGTCTCATTAAGAGCTTTGTGCTGTGCGTGTACATGTATGCATATGTGAGAGTTCATTTGACTGACACACACGCACGCATGCACGCACACACACACTCTCCGTCACTAGTGGCCCCTTGCTCTAGTTAAACCACTGAGTGATTTGGGTCTGGTCTCCCAGAGCCGAGTGAGGCTCGTCGGAGGAGCCGCTCGTCCTGTAAATTTAATTACAGCATGAGCAGGAGGAGCGCATTACCATCCAGCCTGTCTGAGATGTCATTTCCATCAGGCTTGTCAGAGCTCCCACTCTCTTCATGAGAGTCAGCGTGGCAGGGAAACCACACCTGGGGCCTCTGCGCATACCGAAACTCTCGAATGCTCGGAGCGGGAAGTCATAACTCACTGCAAATTAGCATGCGAGTCTGAAGCACAATTTGTATAAACTTATGAAGGAGTGTGTGGCCTGAGAAATGTAGATTTCTGAAGTAGAAAAATTGAGTACAACAAAAAAGTGACAAGGTAGGATGTTTGGGACTTGGAGAATACTTCAAGTTAACTTTGCTCAAATGAAAGGAAAACAATTTCATTAGCTATTCAACATCTAAAAGTGGGCTTGCAAATATATAAATGCCTTTGAGCTATCCAGATCCTATGCAAATATTTTCTAATTAAAACAGTTGCAATACATTAGGTACAGTGTTTGTACAGATTCAGTACAAGAGACTGGTTATCATATGTGATGCATCTGTTGTGAACAGTTGTGAACACTGTGTTCCTTTATTGATAGATCCTTCGTTGTCATTGCATATTAATATACAACGAAATTCAGTTTGAAGCAAACCTGTGAACTTGGCAGCTTAAAAATGGCATACATAAACAGAAAATAAGGCAATATGGCATAGAAAAGATAAAATGAGGCAATAAAAACCACTGCAAGTCTCCAACAAATTGGCAGCGATGTCTAAAGGTATGTCTGAAAATGAGTAAACGAGTAAAAATGCTTGCGGTTTTCCTAACACGGACATCAAACAAGCATGCTCAGGAATGGACACATTCACAAGATTGGTAAGGTTTTTTCCACAAGCACATTTCTTCCACGTTGGTTGCTTTTTCCCCCTACATCCATACTGTGTTGCAGCATGTTATGATCATGTGTACAAGGTTTGAAGAAAACCATTCCAGGTGAAGAGCTGATAAATCTGAGAGAATGCTAAGAGTGTGCGAAACTGTCATCAAAGCAAAAGGTGGCTACTTTGAAGAATCTAAAATATAAAAC
>JAOVYU010000037.1:6297499-6318966 GCA_025674565.1 Synodontis membranacea | reverse complement strand
AGGTGGCTACTTTGAAGAATCTAAAATATAAAACATATTCTGGTTGTTTCTTTTTGTTTATTGCATAATTCCGTATGCGTTACTTCATAATTTTGATGTCTTCAATATACTCATTATTGTGCTCCTCAAACCATTTTTACTTTGTGGCAGGGAGCATTATGCTGCTGAAAGATTCAGAAAGGGTGTACATGGTCTGCAATGATGCTGAGGTAGATAGTACGTGTCATCCACATGGATGGCAGGACCCAAGGTTTCCCAGCAGAACATTGCCGAACATCACACACTGCCTCTGCCGGCTTGCCTTCTTCACACGGTGCATGCGGGTATCGTGTGTTCTCCAGGTAAGTGATGTGCACGTTCCCCGGCCATCCACGCGATGTAAAAGAAAACATGATTCATCAAACCAGGTCACCTTCTTCCATTGCTCTGTGGTCCAGTTCTTATGCTCATGCCCTAGCACTTTCAGCAGTGGACAGGTGTCAGCATTTGCGTCCTGACTGGTCTGTGGCTATGCAGACCCATATGCAACAAACTGCGATGCACTGTGTATTGTGACACCTTTCTATCATAACCAGCATTAACTTCTTCAGCAAATTTGAGCTACAGGCCAGTTACGGGCCAGCCCTCGCTCCCCACGTGCATCAGTGAGCCTTGGCCGCCCATGACCCTGTCGCCAGTTTACCACTGTTCCTTCCTTGGAATACTGTTGATAGATACTGACAACTGCAGACTGAGAATACCCCACAAGAGTTGCAGTTTTGGAGATGCTCTTACCCACTCGGCTAGCCATCACAATTTCTCCCTTGTCAAACTCGCTCAAAATGCTTGCCATATGTGTGTGTGTGTGTGTGTGTGTGTGTGTGTGTGTGTGTGTGTGTGTGTGTGTGTGAGAGTGTGTTTGAGTTTGTGTGAGAGACAGAGAGAAAGGGGCAGATGCTGGACTGAAATGACCGAGGCAGGACTCCAGAACAGAAATAGCTGGATGTCAAACAGTGTTTGGGGGCAAATGGTGTCTTTTGATACTGATCGATATGCAGTGAGACCTGCACTGGGAAACAAACACTGCTTAAAATATTTAACAGACTACTCTAAATGGAGAGGGACATAAATAATATACTCTGACCTCCACAGTTAAAGAGAGGACACCGTGTACATTTGGAACTGAATATTAAAATATACTCTAGAGTTTATATGCATATGAAAACACACAGTTTCTCTATGAAGTTTTTGGGAACAGATTTTTTTGTGCATGTGCAGGTATAATTCTCCACATACTATCTATTTTAACATTACTTTGTCGTTACCTTCATATGCCTTTACCATAAAGAGTAAACCCTTAGGTTCTGAATTTCACATTTTGAGTTAGCAAACAGACTGCTGCAGCACATGAACACACCAGCTTGAGTCTCTGTTTTATAAATCCGTATAGATTCTCTAAATACTTTGTGTCAGTCCACTTTCGTAAGTTGCTCTAAATACAGTAAGAGCACCTGCTAAATGCTGTAACTAAATGAATAAATAAGTGTGGTCATTTACAAACTATGGCTATATCGTGGTTATGATTACATGTCTTTCCTAGTTATTTCCAACATCTATCTTGCTAATAAGAAGCTTACAGACTAGCACTTGATCCAGTAAAGTTATATTATTTTGCATTTTTTTGACAGTTGACAGTTAATTGTACGCACAACTTAATGAAGCTAAAAGATACTAAACTGTGGTCATAAAATCGCAGTGTGCGCACAGCATGTAGTGTATTTCATCATGCTTTTCATTAGCTACATTGAATTGTTGAATAAATAACAAGGTCAGTGTTATCGTTAATGCACCGTTGTGCACTTCAAATAAAGTGGACTTATTTTGTAAGGGACGATATTATTCATTAATTTTGTCATATTTTTTTATTAATATTGGCCTCAAGTGTATTTAATGGCCATGGCAAAAGCATCATTGGCCCTGCCTTACACTTGGTTTTAAAATGTGTCTTGGGAGATCAGGTGACAAGTGGACAGCCGAGAAACATTGCCCTTTACACTTGTGTCTATCATGCGTCTCCGGGGGGTCCAGCTGACCGCTTGTGCTCAGATTTCTTTACTGCCTACGCCACTTCCCCTAGAAGATCAAAGGTCTCCATGCATAGTTATGTTAAGAATTTTAAACCTGCAGCATACCTTCATACAGTACATTGCACTCCAACCATGTACATCAGTGCTCCTTTCCAATTTTTCTGAGTGTTGGAAAACTGTCACCAAAACAACCACCGAGTCCTGCATTAATTATGCATTTTCCTATTACGTGACTATGCATTAGCGTTTATGCTACAAAAGATCTGTGGTCAAATGCATCCAAGGCCACCTCGGCAAGGGGATTGAGTGTTTACGGTTACTTGTTTCTAGCTCCGTCCACTTGTGATCAGACTGCACATCGTGCATTTTTAATATCAAGTGTAAGCAGGATCATTGTGGTCACAAACTGCTGAATGGGCAAAAAATTTGAATTATGCATAACTGAAACGTGCCTCTGTATTAGACAAACTCCACCCCTGCGTAAACAACTTCCACGGCACAAAAAAAAAGACATGCGCAGTTCTGGTATGAACTTCGAACGTAACTCAACTCTGAATATAGCCCACGGTGTATCATAGGACAACTCTGCAATACTTCCCCCTTAAAGCACCATATTCAAACTAGAGTAACATCGTTGCAAACAATGTCACTTCACCCAAAGCGAGTTCCAAGAAGTCATGGTGTGAGGTTAGAGTGGAGGAACTCCAGTTCCTTGAACAGAGCCCTGACCTCACCCCACTGGGCACCTTTGGAATGAACCGGAAGGCCGACTGCACTGCAGGCGTCCTCACCTGACATCACTGTCTGACCTCACTAATGCTCTTGTTGCTGAATGGACAAATCCTCGCGGCCACACTCCAAAATCTAACGGAAAGCCTTCCTAAAAGAGTAGAGGTTATCATAACAGCTAAATAGGAGGCTAAATATGTTTCGGTACACATTTTACTATTAAACTATACTAGGCTCTATAGTGCATCATAGGCACCATACTGTATCATAAAAGACCGTTGCAGTTATAGTTCAACATACAGCATATTAACCATAAAAATAACATGCCACTGTGATACGTCATGGCAGTGTCATGGTTCCATACAGTATATACCACAAAGTAAACTAGTAACACCATAGGAAACTATAGTGACTTTTTATAAGGCAGGCCAAGCTCAAGGTGATATGTACAGTATGGCATCATGTGAAAAACTACACAGAAAAAAAAAAACATTATCCAATTACAGTCAGACCACTGTCTCCTCTAAAACTAATGGAACAACAAGGCCAAATCTTTTGTTTTTGCTATACAATGAACACATTTTAGGTTGAGATCAAATGATGAATGAGAAACGATAGATCAGAACTCCAGCTTCCGTTTACATCCAGATTTGTTAAGCAATTTAAAACAAGGCACCTTTGGAGGCAGAGGACACAATTTTTAGCTGAACAAACATATTGCATACTGTAAGTAAAAATAAATAACACTTAATATTTGGCTGCACATCAAGCCGGCGACTCACTGACATCACCAAACTGTTCCATTTCTTCTTTTATGATGCTTTCCCAAACTTCTTTCAGCTGTTGTTTTTTATTGGGGGGGTTTTCTCCCTTCAATCTCCTCTTCAGGAGGTGAGTGGGTTAAGGTTTGTCATTGACTTAGCCAGTCTAAAACCTTCTACACTGTCCCCTGATGAAGCGTGTTTTAGGTCATTGTCTTGCTGCATGATGGAGTTGTTCTTAATTAGATTGGATTCATATCTCTGTAAATTGGCAACAGAATGTTTCTGTAGACTGAAATCATTCTGCCGCTACCATCATGAGTTACATCATCAATAAAGGTTAGTGATCCTGTTCCAGAAGCAGCCATGCAAGTCCAAGTCCATGACACTACCTCCACAGTGCACGACTGATGATCTTGTATTTTTTGGATCATGAGCAGAACCTTTCATTCTCCACACTTTCCCCTTTCAATCATTCTGATAGAGGATAAAGTTTTGAGGCTCACCTCTGACTTTATGGCAGCCTTCCGATTACTGCTGATGATTGAATCGTCATCAAGTAGTGGATTGTGATACCTTCGTCCCTTCCCTGTGGCTGTTGCTGCTGATGTCACTGACCATTTTTTTTATGGGGAGTGGCTTCTTCACCACACAGTGTTTCTGCCATCAACTGCTGTTGTTTTCCTTGGTCGACATGTTTGATATCTGGTTGTTCGTACACCAGAGGTTTCTTTCTTTTCCAGGACATTCCTAAGTGTTTCATCTGCTATGTCCAATGCTTGTCCAATGGCTCTGATTGATTTCCCCTGTTTTCTCCATTTAAAAAAAAAAAAAAATGTCTTTCTTTTCATCCATTGACAGCTCTCTGGTCTTCCTGTTATTTTTTTTTTCTTTTAACAACATATGCCGTCTTCACAGGTGAAACCCAGGGCACAAGCCAAGAGCAGACATTCAGAGCTGTTAAATTTTTAAACAGTCAATCTAACAGAGAACAACCGCAGAACAAGAAACATCTGTTAGTCACATATTCTAAAATTTTTGATCACTTGAAAAATGGGCGAGTACAAACAAAAGGTGCCACGTTCTAAGCTGTTCAACAAATCTACATGTAAATATCAGGAAACGAAAGCAGAAAGTCTGATCTATTGTGTCATATTCATCTTTTGATCTCAAACCTCAAATGTTTTCAGCATGCAACAACAACAAAAAAAATAATAAAAATCATTATCCTTGCCACTTCAATACGTTCAGAGGGAACTGTATATGTACAATATCTAAGAACAAAACAAAGTGTGTTGTGAGGCTCCCAGATGGCAGTGCGATGTGCTGACCTCTGGGTAAACTGGGTCTGACACATGCATACTGGTGAAAGTGTAAAGCCACAAAGCAGGCACGATGCCATGGCTTATCACACCCTGATGAGCCATGGCACACTCTCTCTCTCTTTCTCTCTCTAGCTCATTTTAAATCTGACACAGCTATGTATAGGCTGCCGATGTCAGGTGCTACCTTGAGTCAATAAAGAAGGTTAAGACCTCTAGTTACCCACCCACACACTCACACATGCACAAGCTTGCACACATTTACACACGTACCTGTTCTCAAAACACACCAGTCTCAAAAGTAAAACAATTAAAGCCACATGCAACACAAATTCAGAAACCCTGAATTTTTTTTTTTTTTTCAGAAATAGTGACGGGAAATTTTCACATAGTGACTACTGATCAGCAGACGACCTGCTGAGCACTGTTTAAATGTCAGAATTTAATTTCCTCTTATTCAAAAGGCTGTGTGAGGGAGATCAGATAGCAGCAGGTTGTGACAGTCTTTTTAAGGCAGAAAAAACGGAGACCTTTTGTTTGCGGAGGCATCCGCTAGCCTTTTGTACAGGAATCTTTTATTCCACCGAAGATCCAGGAAGTGGGTGCTTTCGGCTTGTTTGCTGAAAGGCAATCTACTATGGCATTGTGCAGGAGCAAGGCACAACTTGCACCGGTTTAATTAGGCCTTTGCCCATCCACTGAGTGACAGGCCGACAAAATACAGCAGGCACGATGCGAGAGGTCATACTCGGTGAGACAATGATGTCTGCCGAGTCACAAAAGCGGTCCATTAACCTACAGAACACTGTGCACAGCCACTCTAATAAAACTGGCCTTTAAAAAGAAGCTTTGTGTGAGCATGAATTCAAATTCTTAATCTTTATACTTCTTGCTTTAATGATAATGATACTACTTTATTACTTTACCTCTATTCTAGGATTTCACATTTCAGCAAGTTAAATTCACTTCTCACAGCTCCGGCAGCCCTAACAACATACACGGTGCTGTATTCCAATCTGTATGGTCTGCTCTCTATCAGTGCAGCAAGAGAGAAAAATGAATAAAATAAAACCTATCTCTATTCTTCTTACTCGCAAAAAACAGAAGAGTTCATTTGCTTAGCGGCCCCCTCTCTCTTACTTTCTTTTTCTCTGTCACTCTGTTTTGAGCTCTCTTACACATTATGTATCTCCCCCCCCACCCCCATCTCTCACTCAGGGTCTCCTGTCAGGCTGCAGGGAAGAGGTGGAATTGTCAGAAGTGATGGATGACTATCAACCTTCTGCCGTCTCCCACTCCCGCTCCTCCGAGATTTACACAGCCGCCGACTACCAGGCATGAAAACCAATCTCTCTTTATATTCCTCTCGCTCGCTCACTCCTTTTTCCTCTCTCTGCTATCTATCCATCTATTTTCTATGCTGCCTTCTTCCCTCTTCTATTATCTTAAGCTTTTTTGTCCACCGGTGAAGGACTTGGAGAACATCATATATCTATGCACCCAATCAACTGCACTCGTTCCTTGCGTGGCTCTGCTGAGCAGTCAGAGACATGTTTTGGATGTGGTTATAAATTGCGCGCCTCGATGACGAGCGCGCTGTCTCTCCTGGCGCTCCATTCCCCCGGCATACTGAATCCCGGCGTCTACGCATCTAAACGCTGTAATTATAACACCAGAAAAGGTGCCACTGTGGGTAATTGTGCTCTCAAAATAGTAATTGCTTTATTATCATGACTATTTTGGCGAGCGTAATGATCGTTAGAAGGCATTATGTTAATGCAATTAAGCTGTTGCATTATTGCTCTACCCCATTCTAATTGGGGCTATCTCACAGGGCACATTCCTTAAATACACTCGCTGATAGATTTAAACTGTGCTTCGAGAGCAAGGAATCAGGAAGAAGAAGGGGAGGATATTCTAAACACAAACACATAAATAACAGCATAAAATTGTTATTGCACCCTTCAAGTGTCACCAAATGTAAAAAACTGTAAAAACTGCAACAGAAATTTAAGTAGGGACAAAAGTACGTATGGACTCCCGGAATCCCTAATGCACCTTCCCTTAATGCACTTGTCCCAAGCTTAAAAAGCATGTTAATGCTATTCAAATTGCAAGATAAAACCACCATGATCTGAGAAAGCAGGACTCGATTCAGTGCAAATGGGGGGAAAAAAAAAAAAAAAAAAAAAACTTGAACAGCTTTCTTACTCCTGATTGCCTGAACTGCCTGTTGCTCACATTTACCCTCGCTTAATCAGACACATTTGAGATTTTCATTCACAATGCAGAGCTGATTAAATTCTAATGGACTCTGCTAGGAATAAAAAACAAATTTCTTTTTTGAGATTTTTTTTTGTAGCCTGTGTATTTATCCATTAAATGGTTACTAGTCTGTCTGATTTAAACCCAGATGGGAAATAGTAAGCACAATTACCAACCAGCCTGCACAACATCTAACAAATTTAGACTTGAATGAGAGATGAACACCATATTTGGGACTTAGAGCATGCACTCTCCATCTTTTCCTGTCTCGTTTTACACACTCAGAGGTGCTGAAATGCCTTGCTTTCTGGGTTTATTTTTAAACTGTTCTCTCTTATGAGCCCTTTCCCTGCCAGACCGGTCTACGGGAAGGAGGGATGGTGAGAGAGAGAGAGAGAGAGAGAGAGAGAGAGAGAGAGAGAGAGAGAGAGAGAGAGAGACAGTGAAAGGAAAAACCTGCAAGTTTGACAGCTCATCCCCAAACAGAGAGAAAATCCTCTCTTGACCTCTGGGTGACACACTGTGATCAGTTGCTACCGACACAGTTCCAGCTTTCTCCTGACCCTCTGAACTGCATCTTTGCTCTCCAAAGCAAAGTTCCAAAATTCAAAACTTCAAATCCCAGCATCCTTTGGGCCAGGAACCGAATAGATTACATCAACTCAAACTGGCAGAGACTGTTATTTACCCATGCAGCCAGGTTAGGTCACATCCTTTTTTTTTTTTTTTTTTTTCTTTTTTTTTTTCTTTTCAACACAAACCTTCTTTATGTAAAATCTAAGTTGCAAATGCAAGAATCAATATGTTACTGTGCTTCTCACCAATCTGTGATAATTACAATACCGCCCCCTGGTCATAGCTGTCAAGATGCCAAATCTCGCCACAGGCCCGAGAATGAGTCACAGATAGATAAATAATGCAGCAGTGAGTGTGTTTGTGTGTAGGATGTGAGCGAGTCAAAGCAGAACAGAACTATAAATATGCCTCTCTAAGACAGTTCAAACTGCTACAACTGCCAGGTGATCTCACATCCTTTTGCAGTCCACTTAAATATGCAGATTTCAGGGAGAAATGGCAAATAAATACATAAGAATAAATAAGAGTAAGTGAGATGGAGTGCTTATGTCTGCTTTGTGTGTGTGTGTGTGTGAGTGAGTGAGTGCAGGGATTTCCTGTGATCTCAGGCACTATAGCTTTTCACCTTTTCTATTTTGAAGCAGAAGATGATAGATCTGGCCTTCTGTCCTGCCTCTGTTGGCCCATCAACACCAGTTGAAATGAGAAAATTGAAGTGGGCAGACGTTATTGCCTTGCACACGCACAGGTGGGTGGAGTGATGCAGGGAGGGAAGGAGAGTGTGGGGGAGGTTAATAATGATACACCACTGTTACTCAAACCCATTTCCCTGTCTCTCTGCATAGACACATGCCTCTACGACCCTAAATGACAAACAGACAAACGCAAGGGGAAAATAGTTATGGAGAGGGGGAAAAAAAAGAGCCAGTCTGGGTCAAGAGTAGACACAGCAGACCTCACAGGCCTGACACTGCTGCGTAGGCAGGAAGTGATGTCACAGGTCATCGTTTGTAATTAGGAGAATTGTTGGGGGTTCAATAACCCCTAGACCTTGAAGGAGACATGCTGACTGTGCCACACTGCCTTTAGAATATCAATCTGCTGGATAAAACGTATTAATTTGTCGGCATCTAGCAGGCTGTCCACTTTCCTTTAACCCTCCATATACAGTAACTTTCTCCGTTTCTGCCAGTTATAGCATTTCTCTCTCTTTGTGTGTGTGTGTGTGTATCTACTACTGTACAAGACAATGTGTGCTCCTGATTGAGATACTGTAAAACCTAGGATGAGAGGTGAAGGAGTGAGCAAGTGAGTGAAAGCGCGAGAGCCGGGGGGAACTGGGAGGTTATGGGTTTCGACAGAGATTCATCTCCTGCCCTAAACATATAACCCTGAATATGAAGCTGTTATGTAAGGAATAGCACACGACATGGGGTGGTGTGATTCAGCACAACGTGAAGTGGATTATTTTCATTTAAGCACACAATGTTGTATTTTATGCCACAGCAATCTGACAACAGTTATGTTTAACTTGTTCATGAATGGAATGACACGTCATAAATGTTAATGGTTTACAGTTAAACATGATGCTGTGGAATGTCCATGTGAAAAGTTTGCTCCTGTTTAGTTTAACAGTCTTTCCCTCACTGGAATGTACTCTCTCTCTCTCTCTCTCTCTCTCTCTCTCTCTCTCAAAAAAAAAAAAAATGCAAAAAACTAAATTCAGCTGGAAAAACTTATATCTCAATGTTGAAAAAAAGATCTCATTGATGAGACAGGCACGGACTGACGTCCCTATACTTAACATGCCAAAAGTCTTTGATTGATCTTTTTTTATATTCTATTTATTTCCTTGATAAGTCAGCTGTAAACTAAGGAAAAACTTTTATCGACTTCATATACTGGCAGTGTAGGTCTTGAAAAGCAGAGTGAAAAACACTGCACAAAAGCAGCAAACCTAACAGCTGAAGTTGGTAACTAGCTTTGTGAACTGTTTTCCTCGGCGACTCCTGCATTGCTATGCATTGGAGCGTTTAGGTGGAGGCTATAATTGGATGCATGGTGGATGTTAAGGCGCATGGTAACCTTTAGAGAGTCACACTTAACAGAAAGTGAAGCCTTTTCCTGCATTTGACTGATTAGAGTCTGATAAGCATGGAAAACACCACACCCACCATCGATTCCAAACAAAACTAATCGATGCGCGCCAAACTGCAAAAAATAGTGAAATTCCTGCCGCACATTTGCCCCAAAAATATCCTGAAAACATGCAGTGTTAAAGTGAAAAGAGCCATGACAAGAGAGTGTAGATGCTCCAGCAAGTGTCTAGAGGTATATGTTATTTTGCATAAGCTAATGTTTCTGGTGAAGTCCTAGTAACATCAAAGTGGTTACAGTCTCTGAATTTAAATATAAAATAATGATGGCCATATCCATCCATTATCAATGCCGCTTTTCCATTAAGTGTTGCGGAGGAGCTGGAGCTAATCCCAGCTGAATTTGGGCGAGAGGCAAAGGGTACACCATTGGCAGGTCGCCAGTCTATCATGGGGCTAACGCAGGTGAACAGCCATTCACACTCACATTCACATCTATGGGCAATTTAGAGTAGCCTGTTGACCTAATCTGTTTGTGCTACGGTAGGAAACCAGAACACTTTGAAGGAAACCCAATGCGGGTACAATGAGAACATGAAAACTCCACACAGAAAGGTTTGGGTCAGCCAGCAGGTTCAAACCCAGAACCTTTTTGCTTTGACGTGAAAGCACTAACCACTGCACCATCGTGTTTCCGTAATGGTATTCCAAAGGTACCATTGTGTGATGAGAGAACATCCAGTCTGTAACTAATAGAGGAATCTCAGTTACAAAAAAAAAGAAGAAAGGAGTTTAGAACTGGTCCTGCTGTTGCAGTATAGTTAGTTAGTTGGGCAGTCAGTTAGTTAGTTCTAGAAAAAATACAAGCAGAAATGTGTTCTCTGAATTGCTTTATTAATATATAGGTTGGTGTTTTACATGAGTAGAAGTGGATGAATAGACTTCATCGTGTTCAGTATTACTGTATACGTGGGGTTGATTGCTAAATGCGCTACGTAAATAGGATGCAGGAAAGTATTTCAGCTGATCAGACTGAGCACTCAAAGTGTTTTCATCATGAACCAGCTCAGCTTAATATAACAGATCCTCCGTTACATGCATTTATGGCCTGAAGGTAGCTCAATGAGAAACGGAAGAGATTTCATACATTTGTTTCATTTACTTTCTCTGGTTTGATTAGGGAGCAGCTGACAATGGTGGCTTGTTTAAAAAAAAAGAAAAAAAGAAAAAAAAAAGATGAAAGCAAATAAAGAAATAGAGAAGTCCGTGTTTATTCTTTGCTTTGAAACAAATGACTCATCTGTTCCGAGTTCATGGTGCTGGTCAAACACCGGTGCGAAAACAAAACAAAACAATAGAAGCTTACCATTCAGTCGTTAGTCGCTTATCCAGACCTTTGTATGCAAAGAATTTTACAGAGTTTCACAAATTTTTGTTATACTGCATGAAAAAATCCAACGGCATGACATTAATCTAGTATTTGAATCCTCTCTACAGGAAACACACATGCAGGCTGGTGCCTTGCCGGATAAAAAGACACACGGTGTTACTGGTTATCTGAAACTACCTCACAACGTACAGCCCATTTTTAAAATTCTATTCTTTTTATTTCTAAAAAAGAAAAAAAAAAAATCAAGAACCACTTAAAGTAGATGCGTATTTCCACTACGTGACTCCATCATGTAAGTGAATGAGAGCATTTAGAGGGGTGGTTCTGAGCTGAACTCTCCAAGGGTTTCACATTTGCCCAAGACCAAATTCAATGTTAGACCTCTGTATTGATTTCTCTATAAAAGCAAAAGCATGCCTGAGGTTGGATTACCTTTATCATATTAAGAGAGCGCTAAGAGCAGCATCTGGGATTGCTAATGGTGATACGCTAACACATGCTGCAGGGAAGGTCAAAGATGAGAGCTCTGATAACAAGACAGAGCCGGAGAAACACACAGTAATGTCTTTAGCTTCAGACTAGCATTTCAGCCTGCTACATCTGGGTGGAAAAACTAGCCGTAATCAATTCTTGGAAGGGCTGAACTGGGAAAAGAACTCTGAGAAGCGATGATAATTCTGGTATTTTTAGAAATTTTTACTAGAATTCCTGAACCTCTAGTCAAAAGTTATAAGACCACAAGGGTATGTGTCCTTTTAAATGACAGTCTACGCATTGGGTGTGTGTGTGTGTGTGTGAGAGAGAGAGAGAGAGAGAGAGAGAGAGAGAGAGAGAGAGAGAGAGAGAGAGACGGGTGGTCATTCTGGGCCAGAGGGAAAGCCTATAAAGATGACAGAGTGAATTTAATTCCAGAAGATCATATTAATTAATCCACCACCTGCTATAATGCGAAGCAAGTGGAAGAAACAAAGTGCAGTGAAGTGAAAAAGAAAGAAAGAAAGAAAGAAAGAAAGAACAAGAAATGTTGAGAAAGGAAATGAAAGAAACACTCAGAAACGGGTGAACTGAGCTGTCGTGTGTCATGTGACTGCGTTCCACATGATCACATGACCGTCAGACTCACTTCTCCCGCTGTGAATGATCAGATTAGCAGTAGCTTTGCACCTCCTCATCACAATGCAGACAAAAACCACAAACTAGCAAAGTCAGAATCCACCGGGCTTTAAGAACATGTCCATTGCCCAGGCCTTAAATGCACTCTACATGGATAAGCAGAAAACATGGTGGAAAAGCCAGTATTCATCTTGACTGAAACTCATCTATAGGAAACGCAGCCTTTAGCAGAGAGAAGGTTCTCTGTAAAGAATCTTTCTGTGTGCTGTTAAACAGAGAAGTGTGAGCAGATTCATTCCATATCAGTTTAAAGGGATTAGTGGCCAGGTGATTGCTCACTTCATTCCCAGGCCCAGAGTGTGAATGCAGGCCTGTGTTACAGCTGCTGAGACACACACTGACCACATATACTGTAGTGCATCCAGCCATTGTGGGTGCTGGAAATAGTTAAAGTTATGGATTTGAGCTTCAGTATTACTGAAAATGATTCAAACTGTCAGTGCCAGTCCAAATCTTGCGTACAGCTGGAATTTGAGAACTCAGCAGAAGTCTGTGTCAGTCGAATCAATCTTATTCTTCAGCCGAGCATTGCTCAACAAATCTACCAGGCACCACTTTAGACATCTGACACGTTGTGTCACCCCAACTGTGAATAACAGAGCATTTATTTAACAGTGCAATATTACCTAAGTAATCATGCTGTGGATGACAAAAAAAAAGGGAGCAAATTACTGATTCTCCTAATGGAAATTCTGGATTCCACCATGCCTTCGTTCATATAAATAAATTAGAAGACACTTAACACTTCGCCACAAACAACCTTCACAACCGGCAGGTCTTATTTGGAGTGTGCATTTCATACCCATCCAATTGTGTCATTGCAAAATAACCCTCAATTCCACACTTGATTCGTAAATTCAATACTTAATTAAGTGAGCCAGATAAAATCATAAATACATTAGGAAAATAATTCACATCAATTTAGTTGAGCGTTTCAAGCACTGTTGTTTTTCCCTTTTTTTTTTTTTTCTAAAAACCTATTTATTTGTAAATTAAGCTTGCAGTTTTCAAGGCTGTGAGAAACACACCTTGAAATTCCAATTGCATATACATATATTCTAATAGAATATGCCTGGAGGTTATTTCATCATGATATGGTTTCCCCTTAATATAATCAGAATAAAACTAAACTTTATTTACAAAAAGTCTAATCTCAGGAGACTGCTGAAGAAGGAAGCAATCATTCAAAAATGCGCTATTAATTGCAATTTGGTGAATCAAAACCACAATTAGAGAATTTATTTTATCAACACACTAACGGTGATGAGCATTTAAATGATTTCCAAAGTAATTAATTATATTCTTTACAATTAATCCAAGGTGAATGTTTCAACGATAAACATGTCGCATTTTAAACGTAGGTTGTTTCCTAAAAGCTGCGGCTTGTGTTCCTCTCATTATTATCGGACAGGTGCACAGACACAAAGGTTACCCTGAACATGAAGGTTCCCTAAAGCGACAATATTTAACATGGACATGAAAATGAACTTCAGCATTAATCCAAAAGGAAGCACTGACACTGTAACAAGCATTCATTTTAACTGATGCCTTTATACAGTAAACCAAATAAGCCAAATAATCAACATCTGCATGGACCAAGGTTCACATACAGTAAACAACAAGTAAAATCAAGCCTATAAACATGTCTGTGAACCAAGACCTTAATTAATGTTAAATTACTGAGGCTGAATAAGAAGTTTCAGGATTTACATCTGGAGATCAGGGTTCAGTACTGTAAGTTAACACCTAGGGGAAAGTTGCAGTTTATTTTTGTGAATTTATGTGGCCCTATTATTAGTCATCGATTGAATGCGTTAGTCAATGCAGGAGCGCTGCATTAAGGTTTAAGCAAATGTCAGTACAAACAGAGGAAGTACGAGGCATTTATGTAAGAATGTAAGATAAAATCATGCCAGATCTTTTTCCACCTTTAAGTTGACACACCAACCAACACAATTCAAGTGAAGAACAAACAAATAATCTGACTGCACAACTCTAAACTAATACTTTCTTAAAGCACACTTAGCTTGTAATACAACACTCGATATATTTTTGGGTAGAAGTGTACCACTGTAGTGTGGCAATTTTATGCCACTCTTCCTTGAGAAATGCTCCAGATCGGTCAAACTGCGAGGGGATCTCCTGTGCACAGCCCTCTTCAAGTCAATCAACAGGTTTTTGATCGGATTTATATCTGGGCTCTGACTGGGCCATTCCAAAATGTTGATCTTCTTCTACAGCCATCCCTTTGATGATAATGTGCCTCGGGCCATTATCGTTCAAAAAAAAAAGTGAATTTCAGCTGTTTAACAGAGGCCTGCGAGAACTGCAGGAACTTTGAACTATGCCTGCCGCCCAAGTCTTTCTCTGAATTCATTAACACCGCAGTTCTACACCTGGACTCCCTCTTGATTAGATCTTCAATCCTAGCTGAAGAGAAGCAGCCCCATAGCACAATGCTGCCACCACCATGCTTCATTGTTTTTGTGCCTAAAACTGCTTTGAGAATTATGCCCAAAAAAAGCTTCACATTGGTGTCATCAGACCATTACACATTTTGCCACATGGTTTAGGGTTGTTTAGACAGGCTTTTTTTTTTTTTTTTTTTTTAACCATGAGAAAGTTCTTCCATCTGGCCTCCACACTAGAATATACAGTAAACGATTGCTGTAACATGGGGAAATAAGCAGATATACAAGCTTGCCAGAGATTTCTGCAGGAATTTTAAATGTTTCCATGGGTCTCTTGGCAGCCTGATAAGTTTCTTCTTGCCCTTTCATGTATTTTGGAGGGATGTCCTGTTCTTGGTGATGCCACTATAATGCTCCATTTTCCCCACTTTCTCATGATTGCCTTCACATTGTTCTATGGTACAACTAATATTTTGAAAATTCTTTTGTACCCCTCACCGGTTTGATCTGGACTGTTCTGTTGTTTTGTTTTTTTTTAACAGGGGTGTGTACACGTTTTATATCAACGTTACTTATCTTTGTTTAATGCTAAATTCATGGTTTGTTAAAGTCAACTAAGCTGTTAAATATTTTAAACCCCAGCTTTGTTGAACTTTCAAACCCGATTGGTCAGAAGGTCAGAAAGTGTGGATTAGTTTTGCATAACAGCAGCTCTGACAATGCTGCAGGCTATACGACAAATCACAGACTTACTGTATATAAATGCACTCATTCTAATATGTTAGCCTTTCTATAGGAACAAGAAAAATGTCTGATTGTTGATATGGTGTAACATTTTTGGACAGAGTCTCCAGTTTTCTGCCACTTGGAAGACTTCGGGACAGAAGTCTGTGCTCTTTCCAGTTTCTCTATAGCATGACAAGCTGTATTTCTTGTTTCATTAACGTCAAGAAACTTAAAGGCTGGTGAGGGACAGATTTGTTTATAGCTGCTGTGACACAGTAAGTGACGGCAGAAAATAGATTGTGTTCCACAACGTTAAATGTTTGGAACAGTATTCTTTAATTAATGATAAACAGTATTCTTTAATTAATTTAAAAAATATCATTTGCAAATGGCTGTGGTACAACATTTAAAAAGAAAAAGAAAGAAAAAAAATCCCAAACAACTTATACTCTTGTAGTAGTAGGCTCAACCACATGGTCACTGATTATTTGGCTACAACAGCATGCCCCGAAATGTTTTATTTCATACATAGTTAAGGGGAAATTACTGCATTAATGCATTACTAAATAAAAAATCAATTACCTTCTATGAGAAACTTCTTATTGTAGGTACTGTAAGCTGCAAGTTTTTCTCTCTTTTCATGTTTATTCCTCACCTAGACTAATGTAATCAAACAGTGAAATATATACAGTGTGTGTGTATGTGAGTGTGTGTGTGTGTGTGTGTGTGTGTGTGTAGGGAGAGCAAAGAACAAAGGACATGAGAGAGTTCTAGTCATGGTGAACTGGTACCCAGTGGAGCTGAGCAGAACTGGAAGCTGCGTGTGTCTCTGTGTGTGTTGATGGACTTCACCTTTGCGCACAGCGAACAAAGGCGGCTGGAGAAAGGAGCCACGGCACTGGACTTTAGCTTGATTAAATGGTCAGTGAGTCGGAAAAGCGCCCTGATGTGATCTGTGACCTCTGGCCAAACTCTTTTTTTTTTTTTTTACGAGAAAGATTAAATGAAAGCACCTTCAAAAAGAACAGCAGGGACAAAGTCAAGTTAGCTCCTTCAGAGGCGGTGGGTGGAAGAAAAGAAAACAACATGAAAGGATGTCGACTCTATGGCTCAGAAGAGTCACCGTGAGCACAGACAGAAGACGACTCGCAGGAAACTTCCTTTCCTTCTGGCAGGCTACAGTAACATTACAGATAAACGTCGCTCATGTCCAGGACTGCTACTCAAAATGCTAACTAGGTGCGCTCTTGGTGTAGTCCTGTACTGAGTCTGTTAATATTTACAACAAACAAGGACATCGAGTTCACTGTCACTGATCAATCTTTTTAAGGCACCTTTCCTATCAGCACTGATCACTACCGAACAACCAAGACTGAGTCTGCATGGATCAGAGCAGTAATTTATTTACTAATGCAGCAGTCTCGTTTAATAAATGGCTCGTATGAAGCAGCACACCTTCGATATTTATTGCTGTGTTACAATATGATTACAAATGAGAGCTTATAAACACAGACAATATATTCTCCTGTAAAGGGTTTTTGCAAAATTCAATTCATATAATTAGTTTTAGACAGATGGGCAAAATCAGGAAAATGCGCTTTCATAGTGATAATGTTGAGCATTTAAAGTTCTTTTGATCTTTAATTATGTAGAAGAGGATAATACTTGAAAGCAAATTTGAATGCTATCATAATTTTATGTGTTTATATAAAATATACTTATAGAATTTTATACAGACACAGATTAGAAGAACATTACAAGTGGTGCAAAGAAAAATCCGTGAAAAGAAAATCAATACCAACACCATCATTTTTATCCTAAATGAAGCTTCAGATGTCACTGTATTTAGCTAAAGTTTCCACGCATCAATATACATCATATGACGTAAATGATACATTATCTATTACAAATTCAATTATTAGGCTTAGATTAAGTCCATGTCAATAAAAAATCTGAATTTTAGCTTTCATTTCCTGATATTTACATCTTGATGTGCTAAACAAACTTTTGTTTAAACCCACCCATTTTTCAAATGATCAAAAATATTGGAACACACGACTTAGAGATGTTTCTTGTTGCCCAGGTGTATCCTGTTAGAATGATTGATTAAATAATGAACTCTTGTTTTTGCATGAGACATCACGGGTCACATGACGTTTGTTTGTACAGCCGTCTTGGTAGGCGAAGGGGTTTCCATGTTTGCCAGCTGTCTGGTGCACCGTCTTTAACTTTTAAAAATGAAAACCATTAGTGCTACAATTGAACACTGCATTTGAGTCAAGCCTCCAAGAAGTACAACGAACTACTTAGTTTTCATATCCTTCCCTCCAATGCAGAAACCAGGCGAAAATGGAGTGCCACTACCCCGCAGAGAGAACATTACAGTTTGTCCCCGTGTCTGAGTTTGCAGCTGGCATTTTAAAAAAAGGGGACGTTTGAGAGACAGGGACCGAGAAAGGGCAGCAACTGTTAAAGAAGGGAGCGGTTCCACGCTGTCGTCTTTTCAGTGGAACAATTTCTCGATTCCAATTTCAAGGAGAAAAGAGGGTTCCGGCAGAGGATGACACCCCGGGCGGGGAGGCTGATACAATCCCAGAGGACCACAACTATGTTTCGGCTCTGGATCCCCAAGTGGTCGACTTAGCTCTCGATGAAAATCTGTCTCTCAGAGAGGAGATCCTCCAGCTGAGGAAACAAATTGAGATGCAGCTGTTTGGCATTATCTGATAAATGTCACTAATGTTATAATTAGCAAACTGTTATCTAGCTAATCCTAGTTTTTCGTAGTGCTAATTAAAATGCTGCAATTAAATACTTTAAATAAATATATTTTGTATTTAATATTGCTTTTTAAAAACAAAACAAAAAACAATCAGTAGTCGTAGCTTTAAAATAAAGAACAATATACTATAAACACATCACAAATCTCACAACAATAGCTAATTTTACAGTTACCAATCGATTTTCATGGGCTCTAGTCAAAAAATATTTTAAATTGGATGGAAATTTTGCCATTATGTTGTCTTGAAAGCAGAAAAGGGGAACACTACAATGGAAAGTTACGCCTGTCCGCTGTGAAAATGCTGTTATTATCTACATGTTTGGTATTGAGGTCATTCAAATGTAACAATTTAATCCAGTTATTTTACTTTAACATTACGTATACTTGTGATACTTATATACACACATAATGTATGTAGTAAACTGACTCATGACCGTAGGTGCACTTACAGTATAATAGTACATTCAATACATAAGGGACACATCCTCCACTGGCATTTGCAGCATTTACAGAACTTAACTGTTTGTTTAGAATTTCCAGTACAAATAAGACAGGAACGTCGACAGCATTAAATCACACTGACAAGTCTATAGCTTACTAGTCCAGCAGATTTCTGTCCTGATATAAATAGTTCCTAATGCTCTTTCAGAATTGTAAAAATGTCCTTTGTTCTTTGGGATGCTGGGACGGTTACTTTGGCAATTCTGCACCATTTAAATCAGTGACAATCCAATCACAGGCATTCTTAGAGCAATCAGCGAGAGAAGGGCCATAACTGAGAGATAGCGACAGAGAGAAAGAGAGAGAGAGGCACTACTGCATTAAACACTCCGCTATCTGGAAAGCTGCAGGGACCCAAATCATGTATCTATGAAGTCTTGATTAAAACGACTTTAGAGAGTCAAAGGCCACGGGTGTACAAAACATGCAATTTAGCTTTACAATTTAAGCAAAGAATACCACAGAGAGATGTCAAAGCTTTGTCAAGGGATTACAGAACAGAATTTAGACTCTCGGAGTAATCTACTCTTATCAGTCGCATTCAAAGTCGAACAAATTGAAGTCCAACGTCAGTCCAAGTTTAGATTGCAGTTTTGACAATCTGAGTCGAAGGCAGAACGACACAGGAGGGCATAATGTTCCTCTGATGTTGAGCTGTCACTCACTCAGATGGTCGGTGGATCTTTTTTTTTTTTTTTTTTTTAAATGTGGAATTGATATTCAAGAAACCACATTTCAGTCCTGACAGATGCTGCCACTACAGCCCATGGCTTTCGGATGACACTGTCTTTTAGGGGTGAGCCACTTCAGTTTTTGGTTTCTCTACGTTCTTAAAACTGCTTGATTTGTTTTTGATTTGATTTGTTTGAGCGGGTGCCAAAGAAGAGATCCTAACAGAAGATGACTCGTCAGGAGCTGAAAAAGCTACCTGTTTCATTGCCCATTTGAACGTTTTAACCTCAGAATCCCAGAAATCTGCAAGTGGAACACAATTTACTCTTGTTAATCCAATAATCCAGAATGATGGCTTTGCTCACTGGCATGAAAAGGAATTGATAAAATATACCAAAAAAAAAAAAATAAAAAATACATTGAACAAATCTTCAAGGACTGTCATACCACACTAGAAATGGTTTACTTGATCAATGAGAAAGACATTTTATGCTATTCTGTATCACTGCCTTCTCCATATTTCTATTTTTGCTCTGTCTCTCATTTTTCACAAAATACAGGAAAAAGGTGACTTTCATGGAACAGTAGAGGAGCTGACTCAATCAGTATTGAGCTCCAGCAGGCCACAGGGACTGTTCACCGTCTGTCAGGCCCAAAACATGCTCACCATGCTGGAGTATGTAGAAGAGAGTTCCTTGCCTGGAGACCATAATGATCTGGTGCCAGATATCCTTATCTGTGTGACTCAGGACAGACTGATCTGCCTGGTCACTGACATCCATTAGCTTTTTTTTTTTTTTCTTTTTATTCTTTTTTTTTTTTTACTACAAAACTTAATGTAGTGATTTTTAAAAGCAAATTCAGATAGCTGCATCAGATAAGTATGTTCAATATCCCCATCAAACTCGTTAGGCTGAAAGCCGGCTTCGTTTTAAAAAGAGTGGAATGAGAAGCAGAGGTAACGTTAAGACCAATTAGCAGATCTGTCAGTAGCTGGAAAGTGAGTTCAGTGTCTGGAGACATTTGTGAATAAAAACTAACAATCAGCAGAACTGTAAACAGAGATTTCAGCACTAATGTGCAGTGAGGTGCCTTTTGGGACCAAAGTTTTAATATAGTAATGTAAAAACCTGAACCATAGTTAAAGTGAAGGGCATTAGGAGAAGCCAATTTATGTCACTCAGCTTGAATCTGTGTATACGGTTGTGAGTGTGTGTGGTTTGTGATAGGGGAGTAACACTATACTACTATTTGCATGTGTTTTCTTCTTCTTTTTTTTTTTTTTAGGTTGGCTTTATTTCCCAAAAATATAAACAATTCAACACAATTAAAAATAAAACACATGAATACTTTGTAGTGTGTTATGCTGTGTCTGTAAATATGCTGCAGGGGGTTCTGAATGTTGCTATAAGAATGCTTACCAGATCACAGGACGTTCGACAACACAACACCACACCACACAATTTACCCTTTTTTTACTCTGGCTTGGTGAATAAAGAAAAACTCAGCATATGATCAGGCTTTGTCCTTATTCTTCTTCTTTTTTTCTCAAATAAGCGTTATTAATTACGCTTTCTATATCACTTGTATTGTTTTTTATGATTTTATTGTTGGTTAAGCATTTTTACATTTTACATTAACCTTTAATATTTTAGTAGTTAACATGATTTTTGTATATTTGCACTTTTTTATTTTTATCTAATTGCATGATTTTCATGCCCTGCTTATTTGTGAACTTGCTCTGATATCTGTAACAGTTAAGGGCTTTGTAAAAGTAAAGTTCACTTCATCAGAGAACATGACAACTGAAACTTTTCAGGAATATAACTTTTGACTTAAAATACAAAAGATGAAGAAGCCAATTTTACTGGAAGCACCTTGAACAGGAATGTTCAAATCAATATGAGCTAGCTAGCTGAAAAGTGAAAACTAAACAGAACATTTGATCATTCTGTGTTAATGTGTTCATTTGTAGAACTGTAAATACAAGCTGGAGC
>JAOVYU010000037.1:6271728-6282191 GCA_025674565.1 Synodontis membranacea | reverse complement strand
GTATTTCTTATACTATTGTTGCAGTCAAGCCAATATATCCTGAATAGAAATTATAATACTTGTGTTTGCTGTTGTTGTGTTACAGCTGTTAGTGCCTCTCTCGTGACCAAGCTCACTTTACGGTTTGGAAAAAAAGAAACACACAAAGACACAAAACAGTGATGAAACAAACAAAGTCCTACATAAGTCACTGACTGAAATTCAGCGGTGTCAATAGTTACAGGTCCACACAGCCCATAAGACTGCAGTTCCAGTGGACCACCACTCTGAATGTTCATGGCTCCACAGAGCCACAGGGCTGCACAAGCATGACACAACCATGACACAAGAACATCGTGGCACAGATCTCAGAACAATGTCACCAGACAGCATAAACAGAGATTCAGAGCAACAAAGCAGATCAAACTACCCTGCTGTCAATGAAAGCAAGGTGATCAGGTGCTGTGCTCAATACACGACCAGCGGACACACATCTCACAGCGAAGATCAAGGAAATCTGCCACTCAAGCTTCGGCCTCAAGCACTGCCCCAAATGGCAAACCAGTGGCCAAATTCAACCCAAACATCAAAACAGAACATGAAACAGAAATCTAGAAACAGAGTAAATTGAATGAAATCGGTGAATTAGGCGGTACGGGGCAAAGGAGGAAAACTAGGATAAATTTGCATAAAAAAAAAAAATACAATAGAATATAACAAGAAAAATAATAACAATAATTTACCCTCAAACAGAAGCAGAAAATTGAATTGAACTGAGAAAGAGAGGGGCTGAGTGAGACAGAGGCAGCAGGCTTAATAAGCATTACATCCAGCAATGTGACCAGGCTCCATAACTAAGGGCAGTAATGATGGGAATGGTTATAATTCAGAGGAAGCCTCTACCTATGGAAACAAGTCACGCTGTCATACACTCTCCCAGAGTACATCAGGTCAGCCCTGTCTGAGGAGAACAGAACCTTCTTTTCTTAATTCCACAGACTCCCAGCTTCTACAAGCTCTCATTACAGAGCAACATGTCTTCCACTCCACACACACACACACACACACACACACACACACACATACACACACACACACACACACACACGCACACAAGGCTCACTCACTCATTGTTATGGGTTAGAATAGCAGCAGGAATGTGGTTACTGAACACACACACACACACACACACACACACACACACACACACACACACACACACACACACACACCAAGCTGCTTACAGCATATGCACTGAAGTAAGCAAGTGCAAGCAAAATGAATTTGCTGTTGTACTTTATTTAAGGGTGACTTGTGTGCATTGCTGGATTGGTAAATTAAGTTAAATTGGCGTTTCTTGAGCACATTTATCAAAGTTTGAAAGATCTCAGCATAACGAGAACTGCAATGCACCTGTGTATGTGTGTGTGTGTGCAGTACCAGTCAAACATTTGGACACGTCTACTCATTCATAGATCATTCATTTTAAGAACAATACTGACGGCATCAAAGCTATGAAGTAATATATGGAAGATATTTGGAATTATGTGGTAAACAAAAAAGTGTTTATAAACAAAACAAATTATGTTATAAACGTTTTCCTAGTAGTCACCGTTGATGATCACCTTGATGATCATTTTCTTAAGCAGCTTCATGAGGTTTGCCACCTGGAATGCTTTTCAGTTAACAGGTATGTCTTGTCAAAAGTTCATTTGTGAAATTTGTGTTTGAGACCGTCAAACTAAATAGTAAATAATAAAAAATATGGTAAACTAAATAAAGAGAAAGTTTCTTTTAAGGGGAAAAAATTACAAGGACGACATCGAATGCACCTCACACACACACACACACACACACACACACACACACACACACACACACACACACACACACACAGAGGTGCATGAAGTACACGGTATGTGTGTGTGGGTATGTTTTTATATCTAAAATATAAAAACAACTCTCTAAAAAGCTGTTATGTTTATATGTATAACCACAGGGAGAGGAATATCTGACAGTTTTGTCCTTGTAGGGACATTTGGCTAGTCCCTATGATGAAAACTGCTTAGAAAAAAAAACTACAAGACATAAAAAATGTCTCCTTGTGCTTACTGAGGTAATCACAGGTTAGGCTTAGATTGTGCTGTAGGCATAGCATTACTGCTGCATTAATAATTATGTCAATGATACTGTAGTTCCTCAGAAGGATAGCAAGACAAATGTGCGTATGTGGTACGTGTGTGTGTGTGTATGTGTGTGTGGTGTTTTTTAGGTGTTTTATTGTGTGATTCCTTATCTAGTGAAAACACAGTCATGCTGGATGAGGGCCTCTCATTTCAGTTCTTGTGTGGACAGTGGAGAGCAGTGATGGGAAAGCAGGTTTTGTGTGTGTGTGTGTGTGTGTGTGTGTGTGTGTGTGTGTGTGTGTGTGTGTGTATGTCTTGGGTAATAGACTATTGGGATTAAATATTGGCAGGTACTTCATTTGGAGGGCAGTGGACTGGCCTGTAATGAATCACACTCAAGGCCTCTCTCTCTCTCTCTCTCTCTCTCTCTCTCTCTCTCTCTCTCTCTCTCTCTCCTTGTCATTTCTCTTTGTTTCACACACCATAGGCTGATAATCTTGAACTGTAAATGGGCTACAGCAGTCACCGCTGCTTAAATTTACAAACAGGCATAATTAACTCTTATTTCAATCAACTTCATGGCTATTTCTATCTTCTCTGCAGGATCCTCCGCTATCTATTCCCTAAACTAGCAATTTCACACAATCATCACTAGCTTCTTGGTGGGGGGAAAAAAAGAAGAAGTTTGTACTCTTTCTAAAATATCAAGCAGCTAAATGATGGAGTCACTTTGCCTCACACGGCTGCTGTTTCACAGGGATTGAGGTGACATTTTGCAGCTACATTAGCATAATCACATTGATGACAGTGGGATCGTATTGACTGCAGTACAATAGAGCTGATTAGTTATGGGAAGAAACAGGAGCATTATAATCAAGCTGGAAAAGTCGGGGCTATTTTTCTCTATCCTGGTTGAGGCTAATCTGTGGCCACACTCCTGCCTGCCTTTGTGAACACATTCTAATGTTGTCAGTGAAACAAATTAACAGCCGCACGCTCCTTCCTACATGCATCAATGCCAGTGATGTGCAGCACATAAGAATTACATGGTATGCTGATCATCCCTGTATCAAGATAGTGTGTTAATTAAAAGAATAACAAAGGGTTTCAGGGTTTATTCAATAATGGAAACGTAAGACAGTATGTACAAAAGATCGTATTTGGCTTTGTTATTCATTTTGGACTGTATGGAGAGTTTGTGACTTACTGTAAGTCCTAAAGTTCTATAAATATTTAAAAAACTGTGCATTATTATTATTATTATTATTATTATTATTATTATTATTATTATTAAATCATAAACACATTTTAAAAATTAAGATAAAAAAAGACTAACACACACTGTGAGTGTGTGTGTGTGTGTTAGCTCAGTGACTACTGATCTGAAGGGGGTGAGTCCAAGTCCCAGTACCACTAAGCTGCTGCTGTGGGTCCCTTGAGCAAAGTCTTTAATTTTCAGCCGCCTAGCTGTACAAATGAGATAACTGTATGTCACTCTGGATAAGCATGTCTCTCAAACAACATAAATGTAAACACATGAATGATAAGATGGCAAGCACTGAAATAAACTAATACCTCCAGTAGTAGTCTAGTATGCTACTACTTTAATATTACATACACTATATGGACAAAGGTTTGTGGACACCTGACCATGACACCAGGATGTGGTCCTTCTCCAACCTGCTGCCACAAAGTTGGAAGCACACAATTGTTTAGGATGTTGTTGTATGCTGTAGCATTACAATTTCCCTTCACTGGGTTTAAAAGGCCCAGCATGACAATGTCCCTGTGCACAATGGTGATCTACACAGCGCCCTTGCTTCAACCCCACTGAACACCTTTGTGATGAACTGAAACGCCGACTTCACCCCAGGCCTCATCACCCAACATCACCATGTGGTGAATGGTCACAAATTCCCACAAACATGCTCCAAAATCTAGTGGAACGCCTTCCCAGAAAAATAGAGCTTATTATAATGGCAAACAGACTAAATCTGTGATATTTAGCAAAGCACATATGAGTGCTATGGTCATATGTCCACAAACTTTTGTCCATATTTATGTCTGTATAGGTCCAATGGCTTCCTTTTTAATCTGAAAATAACACCTGATTCATTATATTTTATAATTTTGCATTTGTTGTTGTTGTTGTTGTTTTATATCATGAACACAACGTAATGAAATCACTAAATCACGGTCATGATATACTAATGTCTGAGTATCACCGTTTTAATTTGGTATTTTAAGTTTTTGAATTAGTAAATGGCAATGTGTTTGTTTATTTGAAACACTCCTATGTTAAGAAAAAGTGCTGATGAATTGAAAGATAAGCTGACCGAACATTCAGCTGCTATACTTACAATTCAATTGACGTAAACGTTGTTCATAATTTTATCCATAAAACATTCCATCCTAGAGACAATCAATGTTTCAAATAGAAATACTGTCTTCTCTCAAGAAAAGAAAATTGCAAGACATTAAAGAAATGATACATTTATACATTTAGTATACATTTAGTAATAATAATAATAATAATAATAATAATAATAATAATAATAATAATGGCATTTGGTGTTTTATGTTCATTTACAGTATTTAACTTTTCTTGTTTCATACAGTTTTATATACTGCCCAAAAACATTAATTCAAAAACATCAATTTCAGCATTACATATTATGTCCACATCAAACTGTAAGACACCTTATAATGCTTGTTCGAGCAGGTATCACACAACAAACACGAACCTTAAGTTCAAGACCGAGCAAGCCTTTGTTTTACTTAATCTCCATCCCATGTTTGTAAGACCGTACTGTACAAGATATAAAAACTTGGAAGACTAAATACTGAAGTGCACAATTTCAGTATTAAACCCTCACTATACAGGTGCAACTCAACTAAGAATATAACTATCTCTCCTCTGCGAACATTTCATGTGCTAAAACGAAATCTCAAAAAGAAACAATGTCCACCTCCTTAGAATGAGTATAAACATAGCACTGAAGTAGTGAGGTATTTGAAGACAATGATGTGTAGCATAGTATAGTCTACTTGATGATGAGTTTGGTATTGAGTTAATTATTATTAAGAGGCTTAGAGCCATGACCTTGACTAAGATATGAAAACTCATGAATCGACAAAATATTAAAAACCTTAGCCAAGCTTCTCTCAGAATAAGGCACACCGGCTTTCCTCTTCGCCATCAGTTTGTTGTAAGTAAAACATTTCAACTGTTCAATTGAGATAAGTACCTGTAATTGAAATCCTCAGTTCAGGCCTCATCATTCAGCAGAAAAGGAAAAGACGGGGCCTTGCTTTAGCACCCACACAATTACTCACTGTCCCTCTCGAAATGCCACAAACTGCAGGCCATTTCAGATGCACTCATCTACACAGGGAGAACATCAGGGGAAGGGAAACATGAAACACAGGGGGTGCTGAGGAGATTAGACAGAGGATGAATCCTTCAGAGACCCCGATTATGAGATCATAAATGACTTTGTGTGTGTGTGTGTGTGTGTGTGTGTGTGTGTGTGTGTGTGTGTGTGTGTGTGTGTGTCCTACAGTGTTTTGGACAGAACAATTCAGTTGCCTTTGTGGGGTGCAATACACTTTATGATTTTGTTGTCATAGACAAAAAAAAAACATCACAAAAAAAAAAAGTCATTCAGGAATACCTTGAGATCAGTGGTCCTACAACATATAATTTGTCATGCTCACTGATAGTGCTTTAGTGCCATTGTGACCAAGGAGACATTCAACAGTCAGTATCAGACAATTTTCTCCCTAATTTAGTTTTGGCCAAGTCCCATCCACCAGTTACGTCTCCCAACAACAGCTACCAACCGGGTGAAGGATATCACATGCTTACTCAGAGACACGTGAAACCAGTCAATCACATCACGGGGTGGCATAAAACACTCAGAGGACAGCGCTATCCACCTCCCTCTACATACATGTTGCCCATGATTGGCTAGTGTCAGTGTGATTAACAGGGGAGAGAGAGTATACCATCCCTCCCACCCAGAGTACACAGCTAATTTTCCTCTCTTGGCTCCTGCCAAGGATGGCTGTTTGGCATCGCTGTGAATTGAATTCTCAATCTCAAGACGACAGGTTCACCACATTTCTGTTGCGCCACTCAGGAGCCATGTCAGGAGCCAATTCTGAATAAAATCTCATAGTGCGAGTTCTGCTATAATGCACGCAATAAATGACGGCAATAGAAGGATGGCATAAGATGACTCAAAATACAAAATGGTCATTTAAAGTACAGTCTTGCTCCTATACATTAATACACATTACCAGTCTACATGCCTGACCTCGTGTATAGTGAGTGGTAAATCTAAGATGTATTACTACAAACAGAATATATTACTCTTTGTCCTCTTTAACTATCCATGAAGGGATCCAACTCCTCTTCTTCACTTTTTAAGATGCTTTCTCTGGGTACATCATTGGTACTATTACACCAAGGCCTTGTTTCGGTTTGCGACCCAGATAGCACTGATTTATAACCTAGGCAGGATGTCATAATTTTGTTCGATCACTGGTCTGTCTTTAGAAGATCTTTAAAGTGTGATACGACAAGGAGAACATGACATTGCAAAATTATTTTCAGCCAAGAATCCAGCCAAGGTTGCACTGGGATCATTACTTGTGATGGGTAATAACAGTAATACTATTAAAAGTCTGGTGAAATCACACAGTGGAGGTCAGACTTCAGATAGAAATAGCCATATCAGTGATTTGCATCACCATTGCCCAACAACTGTACTTTTCCATGCCCTTCCAGCGGAGCAGTGAAAACTAATAGAGCTTTGTGATGGACAGAGCAAAGGGCCACCTGTCTGTGTGCTTCTGACAGCATGGAAAATATATACAGTGCATGAAGGAAGAAAATCTCTCCAACTGGCTCCTCCATCAGAATCACCTTCACTCCCATGCTCAGGGAGGCAGAACTAATTACAAAGTATTGACATGTGGGATGGAATCGTTTACAGCCGAGCAACCGGCAAACAAAATTCCAATATGGCTTGACCTTCGGTAAACACTGAGGACGGTTTTCCTTAATAAGCGTTTTATTGTATGGCCTTTACAGTAAATCTAGACGCATTTAGTGTAGAGGAGTTTATTTGGGCAGGTGTGGATGAGAGATAGCTCAGACACAGGATATTTTTTGGTGGTTTAGTGACCGAAATGACACACCAACTCCATCTCCACCCCCACCCCAATCAGCGACGCAGGAGGTAACTGATCAATGTGACAAATTTCATCAGTGCCTTTTCTGACGGCTGCAACTGATGAAGCAGTAGTAACACTCTTTCTCTGACAGGCTGAAGAGAGCCGTGGTGTTTCTCTATGTGTGCGAACGTGTGTGTATGTGTGTGTCACAGTGATTCGGAATGAAAAAGAGTAAAGGAACTCCCAGGCCTGTCAGGCAGACTCCTGCAGATGACAATACCACTTAAAAATGATACTTCTTTACAGATTACTTCCTTACTTCTTTTCTTGGCTGTGTTGGCTACCACTGTAATTAAAGTGAATATTAAAATTACATGATAATTATTGGAGCTACTATTTCTACATTTATATTTTATCAAGACATGAATTTTTGTTTTTTTTTGTGGGGGGGGGGGGGGATGAATTGCTGTATTAATCACAGGGCTTCTGCTTTATTAAAAGTCATTACTCCTAAAATGCTACATACAGTATGCATCCTGGGCACATACTCTAACTGATCCAAAATGCTCTCTAATTCTCAAGTGTGTTGTGATAAGGTGAACTGATAAATATAAAGACGTTACCAAAAGAAATCACGGCTTGCACACAAGGATAAAACTGACAGTATCTAGAAAAGTACTGATATATTTGGTGCTTTGTATTATCAGTGAAGGATGAGTTGTGCACTGCTTCTCAGTAGAGGACAGTTGTTATAAGCACGGTGAGGTGGCAGGAAGAGCATTCGAAATGTATGCTCATTGCAAAAAAAGAAATGAATTGATATTGACTTTAATGACATCTATCAATAGTACTATTTTGCCGCTTGAAAATGCATTGTGTGACCATACTAAAGTGGATTATTCCAGTATGAAAGTGACTGAATGGTGAATCGAGATGTTTCATGTGCTCTGTAAATGCAAACAAGTGAAGGGAGTTGTCAGAAACAATTTTGTGTAACACATCAGTTCAATAGATCAGTCTAGGTTCTCAAACTTTGTCACAGTCACTTCCTGTTTGGGTTTACATACCACCTTTAAATCATAGATACTTTCTGGTTTGGTCACAGCTCTGCCCTGTCACTTTACATCTTTAGTTATGCAGACTTTTCATCAGTACAGTCGACCCTCGCCACTTCGCGGTTCGAATTTTGCAGCTTCACTCTATCACAGTTTTTTCAAATACAGTATATTCATTAAAAAGTTGATCGAGACAGTGAAAATGCGGGTTGTGCTTGGTTGTCTTGAGTCAATTATTTTTTTCCAAAAAATCAGGTGTTATTTCATGTCTAGAGGGCTCTAATAATGTTAAAAACCATATTTAGAAGGTCGTAAACAGGTTTTCTATGCTCTAACTACGCGGAGATACTACTTCGCGGAAATTCATTTATCGCGGTAGAGTCTGGAACGGATTAACTGCGATAAACGAGGGTTTACTGTAGTCCCATTTTTTTTTGTTTTTCCTGTAGCTTGAATGTGAAAAGTATCACACTACCAACGGAAAATTGGGAGTTTGAATCCTTGCGATGTCATGACCAACAATGGTCGGGGGCCCAAAAGAGCAAAACTGACCAGTACTCTAAGGGAGGGAGGGAGGGAGGGAGGGTAGCATCACTAGCCAATCATGGAAGTTGTGAGCTCAATCAGACAGTACTGTTTTCCAAGGGTGGTACACTGCCCCCGACGCTGCATGTGCAGCAGTTTGAAAAGATGCGGTTGGCTGGCTTCATGTGCATCGGAGGATAGATTTCGCCCTCCCTGGTTGGTAGTTGTTGTATGACAGGGGAGAGTTGTCTGATGCGTAATAATCGGACATGACTAAATTAGGGAGAATAATTAGGGGGGAAAATGTGTATTAAGTGGTATAATTTTTTCAGTGTTTTACATGTTACTGTTTAATACAGTAAACAACATTTCTGCATTAGCGGTGACTGTCCTCATCATATACACTGCTTTAGCAGAAACACGTGAATAAGACGAGAGCCTGCTAAATTTATACGTTTTATTGTACCTGTACCATGAATTTAGACAATTTGAGACAATTTAAAGCAAGACTTTGCTGGCTTTCTAATAATAGGAAGTTACCGGTGCTAATTTGGACAAGAATTCTGAATTTAGTCTTAGCTCCTTATGAAAAATTGCAGCTACATTTTAGTCACATTTTTTGTTAGATGAAACACGGCTGGTGTTGTTGTTGTTGCTAAGGGAATTTATGTGGAGTTAGCCATGACATTTGCTAGTTAAGACAGCATTTTGTACACTGTAATGGTTATGGCCACTATTTTCTTGCACAGATGTTACTTCATTTAGACCAACACTGTGTGTACGTCCTGACTCAGATACTAGAATCCAGTAGCATTGTGAAAGCTGTTACCAAGCCCAGTGAGCCAGATTCCCAACTACAAGCAACATGAAACAGTAAAGGGAACACACTGGAATGGATATTGCTAAAGGATATTTCTGCTGGCTGTAAAAATTCCCTTGAGAAGTATGCTAGGTTGTCTGCTCGAAGTCTTGTCTTTACTTGTCAGGGCATTTCGCTGTCATTTTCATTGTCGAATATATTTTCCCCTTTTGTTGTTGTTACAGTTTTGTCAAGAAACAAAAGGTGGTCAATGAATGTTTATTGTTTATTCCACTGACAAGATTAACACTGGACAAACTCCTAGGGTAATTAACACCCAAGCATTTACTTGAAAAGTCAAATTATTTACCTGCTTCGTCCAGCTCTTTGCTCACATTAGTTTATGTTACCGCTGCTCTGCACCTTCCCTTCCCTTCCCTTCCCTTCCCTTCTCTGCTCTCTCTCTCTCTCTCGCTCTCTCACCCTCACCTGACCCCAAGCAGCGTTCATGTCACTACCCATTTGGAAACAAGGTGGGTTACTTTCTCAGAACGGATTATTAAATAAAGCATGCTTTTACTGGACCAAAATAGACCAAAGTATCACCTACATGTGGGAAAGAAAACCTCAAGTACATTTTGGATAAATAAGTACAGTACAGCAAACAGCATTACAGTGAAGGCCACAGTGTACTATTAGATGTAAACATACTTCACTGTCCATAATACTGAGAGAGAGAGAGAGAGAGAGAGAGAGAGAGAGAGAGAGAGAGAGAGAGAGAGAGAGAGAGAATTTGGT